>LOJH01026993.1:0-15429 GCA_001685095.1 Ellobius talpinus
TTATGTGGCTTTATTTTAACCTCTATTTCTTTTATTTTTACTTTTACTTTTTGACATTTTGAAACAGATTCTCTGTGTACCTTTGGCTGTCCTGGAACTCCCTCTGTAGACCAGGTTGTCCTTGAACTCACAGAGATCTACCTGCCTCAGCCTCCCAAGTGCTGAGATTAAAGGTGTTTGCCACCACACCTTGAATTCACAGAGGTCTGTCTGCCTCTGCCTCCCAAACTTCGGGATTAATGGTGTGTGCTACCACACCTTGAACTCACAGAGGTCCATCTACCACTATGAGAGTCAATGTATCAACTTGACTGGACCGATGGATGCTCAGATCACTAGTTAGAGCATTATTTCTGGGTATGTCTAGGAGGGTTTTTCTAAAGGAATTGGGTGTTGGAATCAACAGACTGAGTGAAGAGAACCCATGTACACCAGTGGGGTAGGGGGAGCCAGTGAATCTATTAAAGATCCAGATAGAACAAGGAGATAAAAAATGGAATCATGCTCCTCATTCTTTCCCTCACTCTCTTCTCTTTCTTTTTGCTCTCCCTCTCTCCTATAGTTCTCCTCACCCCCTTTTTGCCTACCTCTCCTTTCCCTCTTCTCCTGCCCCATCTCTATTTTCTCTTTCCTTCAGGTTTCACAGTCCTAGGAGCTTAAACCTCCAGTAATTACAACTAGCCTTCCCACATAGTTCTTAGGGTTTAACTTGAACTTGAATTATACTATTAGTTTTCCTGATTCACTACAGTATAGACAGTAAATTGTGGATTCTAGCAAACTCCATAATGTAAAGCAACTCCTATAATTAACCTTCTCTAACATATCTATTCATATTCGTTTAGCTCTGACTCTCTGAAGAACTCTAATATACATTCTTATACCTAAGAATTGATGGTGCCAGAGAAAGTACAAAAGAGACATTAACAAACTGCAAAAAAATAAAACTATTTGTACTCTCCTCCATTTTAGTGGGCCTCCAAATAGATAAGGCTTTTGTTGGAGTGAACTTCACCATAGCAAGCAAGAGTCCCCTTTATTTCCATTAAGCTCAGTAAGTTCCTTTCTATTTTAAGAGGTTCACATAGTTAGTTATTGGTTACATGCCCTCAAGTCTTCTCTTAAGTGATACTTTCTGGGTCTTTCTCTAACCAATTGCTGCCATATATTACTGTTCTCCCCTCTTCCCTAGCCCCACCACACTGAAACATCTGAATTTTTTTGCATATCTGACTATCACGTGCTTATGTTTTGTTATGCTTTAACCTTCCCAACCCTACAGGTAATATTTGCTAACCATATCACCTGGTTATCTAATGTTTCTCTCTGCCTAGTTGTTTCATCCTGTAAAGTGTCATCGAAAGTATCAAGTTTAAAGACCTATTTAGACTCTAAATTTTGGATTAAATAAGATAAGACAGCATATGCATATAGAAAACTTGAAAAGTATCGCTTAGTGTCATATGACAGAATGAATGGACAAACAACAATTGGAGGGACAGAAAGTCACAAGACAAAATACAATCTCTGTGCAATGTAGCACTGAGCTCTGGCCTTGATATATCTCCAGTCTTAAAGATTGTTTCCAATTTCTTCTTCCTCCTTATCTTTAAAATCAATATCCAGTAAATTTTATATAATTTTGTATAGTAAATGTTTATAATATGCCAACTTCATTTCAGTCTGTTCTACCTGAAATTAAAATATATTTTAAATTGGAAAGTTATTTCCTATTATGCAGCTGAACAGGATTTTCCTCTGTAACAATAGGACTTGAGACCTAATTCCTCATCCACTCCTCATCCAGTTCCCATACATTTTCTGGCTTAAAAAGCTAAGGGCTCAGGCAATGACCAGACAAATCATCGTTCTCAGAGGCTTTATTGGAGTGAGGAATGAAGACAAGACAACTCACTTGCCCCTGTTTCAGGTGACTTTTTGATGAAGGAGGTTGTAGTGGGCACAGAGACCTTTTGGCTGCCCTGGAGGACAGCGCATAGATGTCGTCCCACAAAATTGGTCCGAACTAAACTCTTTAGGAAATGTGAAAACAATTTAAGATACACTGAAACGTAATGCCTTATCTAAAACTCAACACAGGCCCTGTGCCATCAGCTTAATTCAATATATAAAATGCTCCAAGAGTGTATAGATCTTGACCTAAGATTATTTAGAAAATAATTTAAAAGTAGAATAGACTACCTGGTTTGGCAAGAATTTGTCCATCCTGATGAATTGCAGAAAAATAAAATAAATTGAAATAAAATATGGTATAAGTTTGTAATGGTAGAGAAGATGTCACATACAATCATTTAAAAAACAAATTATGTTTGTGTTTCTGCTCAGGCACAGAAAAAAAATCACAAGGACTTCAATATTAGCCTAATGCCTAAAATTTAGAAACTTTGAAATGTAAAGATGGAGGAAAGGAGCTTAAAATTGTGAGTAAGCCAAAAATAAGTTCAGAAGCATTAACGAAGAACAAGTCTTCTTTCAGAGACAGCCACCCAAAGAGAAAGCAATGAAGAGTCTACAGAACATAAAAGATTTCCCTCACTACTGAGGAATTCCAGAGACCAAAACCTTTTCATACCTCTACTTATCCAAAGAGCCTACAATATCATAAAATTAATGTTACTGGTAAGATTTTATATATCATACTTTATCAGAGAAGTCACTTTGTACAGTCAATGGTCCTTAACACAGGTTCTTAATGCCTAGTCAAAGTACAGAAAGTAACTGTTAGCGCAGTGCTCAGCTACCTTTGGAACATCTGTATCAAATTCCCCTCTCAAGGCTCAGCAACCACCATAGAAAAGAAGATGAAAAGACTACAAGAGTCTAAGGGTAAAGAAGACCAGGACAAAACAGTGACTTCTGAACACGACAGATCTCTGTGTTCATGAGCTCACAGCAGCTGTGGCTGCCAGTCCTGAATATGTTGAAGACCAAGCCAGTCCACATTCTATCATGGAGGGGAAGGGCTCCAACTAAGGAGCTATGGATAGTTGGTGTACTCTGAGGAAGGAAGATTCAGATTTGCTTTGCTTTTTTTAAGTTGTGGCCCATGGTAGGTTGGTAATGCTCCAGTGAGTGGCCCCACATCCAGGACTATGTGAAAAGCATAAATGGTCTTCAGATGGCTAAGAGAGAGAGAGAGAGAGAGAGAGAGAGAGAGGGAGAGAGAGAGGGAGAGGGAGAGAGAGCACAAAGCTAGTTGACAAGGAAGAGAAATAAAGGAGTCAAATATGATCAAAATACATTACATAAAAATTTCCAAGAATAAGTAAAAAATTATTTTTAAGATCTTGTCTCTGGTGTTTCATTTTGTTTTGTTTTGTCTCACTATTGTAGCTCTAGCTGGACTGGAGTTCACTCTGTAGACTAGGCTGACCTGGAAGTCAGATACCTTTCTGCATCCTGAATGCCAAGATTAGAGACATACACCATCACACTGGGCCTTTCTCTGAATATTGTTTTGAGTTAGTTATTGAAAGTCATCAAGTATACATTGCTTTCCTCCTCCATTTTCAATCAGCAATGCAATTTCTTCTTCTGATATTAAAAATAGCATGCCCAATCAGCTGTGGTGGCATAGACCTGAAATCCCAGTCCTTTGGAAGGCTGAGCCTAGAGATCACCAGTTCCTGGATAGCCTGAACCATATAGCAACACTCTGTATCAGGAAAAAGGAGAGAGAGACAGAGATACAGAGACAGAGAAAATGTTCTAGACACAATTAGTGTCAATGATCAGCTTATTGTCCAGTGTCACAAATGGAGGCTATATCCACCTAGCTTTTCCCCAGTTTGGGACTCATAACTGCCTTCAAAGAAATCACGCTAATTTAAAAACAAGAAACTTTATATAGTCATGCTCCTCCCTGCTAGTATGTAACCCTCCATACACCTGATAACATTTCTCAACTACAGAACTGAATATATTCAAAAATATTTTGGTAGACCTGGATATTTATAATCACTTTCCATTTGGGACATGGCATTTAGTATAGCTTTTGTTCTTTTCTTTATTTATTTTATTTAAAGATAATCCAGATGTTCACTAGAAGTAATTTCAGAGACTTTGTCATGTTTTTGATATTTCTATCATGTGTCTACATTTCTTGAGATGTATAGGGACTGTTCCTTTCTCTCCTCAAAAACTATTTTTTTTCTGGAACAGTAACTCAGTGCTTCCTGGAGAGCCATGTTTGTTTCATCCCAACCTGCAACTCCATCTGTGCTGATCATACTCCCAAGTCCGGAAACAGACAGAGCACTACACTCGAGGTAAGTGCGAACTGATGTGCGAGAACAAGCAACACACCTTACAGGCCACCAGCATCGTTTCTGCAAGAAGAACTCCTTGTGTCTGGAACAGCATTGATATCACAAACAGGAGCCAGAAAGTTTGGAGTCTTCTAGTTATTTGGACTCCTGGAGATCTAACCATGTCTTGAGATCTTTTCCCAAATTTTCAGTTAAAGATATAGGCTAAAATTTCTTTTCTTCTGTTGCCTATTTCAATTGAATTTTGTATCACTTAGAACTTAAAGATTCCTCTCAGTACACAGCTCTATTGCTTCTTCAAAATATCAGACTGTCCTGACATAATATTCCAAAAGAAAAAAATCATTCAATTATTCCAATAGAAAATGATTGGAGAATTTACCTGCTAATCTGGAAATCACTAGGAAATAAGAACATTAACCTAGTGCCACATGGCTCAGGAGGAAGACAATTGCAATCTTTCGGGGTAAGATGACATATATTAGTAACATTAATATAATTAGGCAATTGGTCATACATGATGAAGCCATGCACCTGTTCTTCAGTGGTAGGCTCACTGTAACGTGAACCAGAAAGACACTAGCAAGTTTCATTTACTCATTGCAATGATTTTTTTTTGGATTAAAGAAAATGAGTAGTTTAACCAACTAAGTTACATCTCCCAAACTCTGTTTATTCATCCATTTATTCATTTAAAGGATGCTTACTGCGTACCAACTCTGGGATAGTCCTTTTGATACTTGATAAGGGCACAATATCTGCATAGACTAATAAGAACTTATTTTGTCTCCTGACCCTAATGGGTTATTTTAGTATTCATTGGTACTTATTCTACAGGATGGATAAGAGGAGGAAAAAGATGAAAATCTTTTCAGCTAAATGTCATCACTTGTAAATGATTTCACTGGTGGCTGAGTGGAAAAGTACTTTTAAATGAATGAACAATGTGAAGTTGGGAGATTATTTGTCATATCTATTTTCCCCTAATTTCATTCTCATCTGTTCTAATAAATCATTGATAATTGGCTATATTCCAAGTGAATAGACTTGTCAGGGAACCCAGGTTAGGATGTTCATTGTATTTTAGAAATTATTGCTCAAATATTTTTGCCTACACAGGAATTGAAATAGTAGAACTCATAAAATTTTCAACATAATTCAGGTGTCTTAATTATTGATGCAGAGTGTGGTTTTTAAGTGGTTATAACATCATAATAAGGTTTACTTTGGAATTCAATAAGATCCAGGTGTACAGGAACATTATATTATAAATAATAATTCTAATAAAAAAACCCTGAGATTTCCTAACTTACCCCTAACCATGAAAAGAAGGGAGTTATTTGGTGCTAATAGTTGCAATCGTGTTTCAAAGGCAAAGAGAAAATACTGTAAACAAAGCGGGAAAATATTTTCGGTGTGTCACATAAACACGCAAACAATTATCTTAAAATGTAATCTTCATGTGACTTATTAAAGTCGATTACATTTTAATGTGCATTGCAATTTGCACATTATAGAGAGCACTCTACATGCAGTGTTAACCGCGTGGCCTGACTGACAACCTGCGCAACTGAAGATATAGACAGAGCAAAACCCTCTGCTATCTTTCTCTAAATGGATGGATTTGGAGTTGATAGTCAGACCCAGTTTTCACCTTTATCCCAGCTTGTTTCTGACCCAGTGGGCTAGTGTTAATCACCACTGTAGGCACCAATAATTTCCCCATATGTGGAATTTGATAAGTTAGAGCACCCACTTCAATTCAAGAAGATTCCAGCTGACTATCCAGTTATCGCTATGGACAGCTTCAAGCACATCCATGGCTGCTCTTGTATTCTTAGCTTTATCAAGCGCTTTGCACTCTTTGTCTTTTATCTCTTAATTGAGACCCGACTGCAAGAAATGCCTATCTCTTCAACTGGGTTGCATTAAGCATTGACTTTAACTGCTTTGGGTACTTGAGGTACAGAAGGAGGGGGACCTTAAGAAGCTGTCGAGAGTGGAAAATCTCCCCAAATCTCTATTTATAAATTGTGTAAATGCTACAGCATTTTAAAAGTAAATAAATCTTTATCTATTTTCCAGATTTAAAAAAAAAGTGTTTATGTTGCCAAGTAGAAGAAAGTTTATGTGCCTCCCCCATAGTTGGCAGTAACAATAATCCCACAATTCTGGCCCAAAGAGATAATATTTAGGGTGGGGAAATAATTCAATAGCAGTGGGTGAGAAAGAACTCTATAGGTTATGTTGTCAGTGCCTACAGTCTGGTTCTTTTCTAAAGAATATGGAAATCGATACTTTTTTATTTGAGCTGAGAAGGCAGAAATCTGTAGATTTGGGGTGGTTTATGCAGGTTCTATGTGTTGTAATTTCTGCTTTTAACCAGTTTCCGTTTCTAAACACCACACAGTTAGTAGTGCTTTGAGGTGTCCTTCAGAGTGTTGCCTGTTTGTTCCATCCTTTTATTCCTATGTCCGGCATACAGTAAACATTCGATCAATACTCACAAATTGAATGACATTGATGTGGGATCTTCTCATAATTTATGAAACCATCCTGTGACTTTTAGACATGTGTGTTTGTGTGTGTTGTGTGTTCATATACAATCATGTATGCATGCATATATGTATGTATGCAGGTGTAGGCACACCTGTATTCATGGGCTTTGGGTATCTTCTTTGACTGGTCTCCTTTTCTTTTTAACTGAAGCAAGTTCTCTGTCTTGCCTGCTTGCTCCAGGATCTCTTTGTTCCTTCTCATAAGTATAAGGATTACAGGTGCTTTAGAGATCTGTAATCAGTTCAGGTTTGCAGGCAAGTGCACCCACATTAAGCCACCTGCTCAGCCTCCCTTCCTGTTGCTCCTTTATGTTACCTTTCGTAAGAGATGCCACATTCTGTCATTACTGTGGCTCCTAGGATGCTAATTCTGAAGTAATATGTGATGAAATATCATGGAAAAATAGCTTCAGACAGTGCACTGAAAAATTAGCAAAAAAATAGCTTAGTTATGTGGGGTCTGAATATTAGTAATGGAAACAATATGGTTCAGTTTTATCACTAATACCTGAGGGTGAGGGTAGAAACTAGACATTGGTGTTTAGACATCCACTCAGGCAAACATGCTCCGCTAACCCTGAGTCTAGACAAAAAGTAAACACTTAGAAATAAGACTGAAGTAATTCAAGAACTGCAAAACAAATTCAAAGAAAATTTGAGAAATTGTACTAAAAAATTACTATTGATAAACTTATGATAGTTCTTTTTAATGTTAAAGATAATGAAACATTTTTCTTTGCTAAAGAGAGAGAACAGGTATGGAGCTGGGTAGGTGGGGAGTTGGGGAGGCTCTGGGAGAAGTTAGGGGAAGGTAATGATCAGAATATAATGTATAAAAAAGCTTATTTCAATAATATATTGAAATATACTATTTATAACTATCGAAATTTTCATATATGTTTACATCTACGTGTAGATATATGGTATCTAAATATTTTATATATATCAGATCTTGCTTACTTAATGTGATTCCTGTAAAAATTTAGTTCAAGGGAGTATTATAAGTTGATAGGTACTATAAATTGAGGCATTTATAATAGCCAGTTATCTGAACTAGAGATGATGGCCACATCTTTATAGTTATTACCGAAGAACTGTCTTTATCTGAGAAGACTTCTAAAGATAAACAGAGGATCAAGATTAGAAGAAAAATTATGCCCTACCCCATGGTACAAGTGTATAGTGGCAGGGGCTTATTTTCACTCACTCACTCATTCATTTCATGAAAGTTTGGGGACCTTCAACTATGGATGTATCATGGATATGCTGTTGATATAGCCCTGTCAGTACAGCTGGTGGAGCACACTAATTATGTGTAAAATTGCAAAGCATTAAAATCTGAATCAAGGAAGTTTTATGAATGTTAACTGAGACCAAATAACACATCCTATTCACCACCTGTATCATCTACAGTGCACTTGACATTTTCCATCAAACTTGTTGGTCAGATACATTCATTTTTCCTCTGGCTCACACACACACCAAGCCTAACATCTACAAGAATTGTGTACAGCAAAACTAATATTTTAACAGCACCTACAATTATTACAAGGATCCATAATACTATTAATGTGGGCTTACAACTCTTTGTAAATACTCTTGGAGAAGATAGGACAAGAACTATGTTTTTCTCTTTACTTTTAACTTCAAATTCTTTTTTAAAAAAATGGCTTCTCACTAAAAATAAAGAAAAATAGTCTCATTTTATTGTTTTCTTATAGGCTCATAAAATTTTAGCTTTGTGTTACTTTTTCAAAGACTCTATTAAACTTGATACATGAGACTAGTAGGCTGCCACAAACTCATAAAAATCTTTTCAGAGAATTGCTACCTAGCAGTGGAAATTGAATGGCAATTTCTAAGAATCAAGCTAATGGCTTAAACTACAGGAAATGTGAAGCCTACTAATAGATAATTTAAGTTTTTCCCCACTTCCCCCACCTCCACTACCACCAGAGAAAAAGAACATGAGTTTGAATAAAATCTCAGCAAGGTCTTATTAATCTTCTGTCTGTAAAAGCTCAGCTTTCCTAAGCAGTAGGCTGTGGTATACATACCACATTAAAATCTGTGCTTAAAATGTTCTCCATATTTTGGAGCTAAAAGTTCTATACGTCTTGACTGTGTGGACACTTGTATTATTGTCAGTTTCAAGAGTTAAATATTCCAGCAGGAATTTGTTACTACACAGCCGTACATAATGCCTGAAAACCCCCTGCACCAATATTGCTCTCAAATTGGCAGCACGTGAACAAGGGACATGAAGGATGCTTCAGTGCAGTAACCTATCCTTCGTTCTCTCCTGGGAGCCACTTGGCCAGCTTTCATCCTCATAATTATAATAAATTTGACATTTCATAGATAATATTGATTTCTGTATTTTAGCATTTCACCATAGGTGACAGTCTAGCGTCAAGAATGAAATTTCTATTGATCTCCTGCGCATTAATCTCTCATGTGTATGTGATCATTTTTATAAGACCTTTTACTGCACATAAATCAATATTTCATATTTCCAGCTATGCCAGAGGAGATGTCATATTTGTAAACTGTGAGTTGACACCTGCAATTCCTTCCTGTTCAGCTTCAACTGTTCAGTAGCAGTCGATTCGGGGTTGGGAAAGGATCAAGCTGGAGAAGCAAGGTAGATGAAAGACATGAATGTAGACTAGAGTAATTAGCTTAATGAACAAAGAAGCCGTGGAAGGGAAATAAAATGAAATAATGTTTTCTCTTTTTAAAAAAGACAAATGGTTCTGTAGACACAAGCATCCGGGAGACAAGTTGGATTCGCATGCTTGCCAAAGAGCTGATATTGGATTGGAAAGCCTATGCATTATGGACATGAAAGACTTTTTAATAATTGCTTAAAAACTATCAAATACTGATGCATGAGAAAGTCATAATTCAACAGTGTTAAATATATGTATATATGTATACATATGTACTGTTAAGGAGTTTCAGGAATTGTGATCTATTTCATAATTCATTAAGAATTCTTATTTTAACAATTAGATAGCCAAATAATATAGTAATACCCTGACCAATCAAAACAGAACAATACTATAAACTGAATGTGAACTAGCCTTTGTGTGAACTTTACTGTATGATGAAGAGTAAGAAGCATTTTCAAGAAAAAAAATCACTGTAAACAAAGATATTAAAATTTCATAAACATAATTATGTAAGTATCCACTAAAATATCTCCCCAACTTCAACAGCACAAAACAAATTATTACATGCTTGTGTTTAATCTTTTAATTTGTGTATTGCACTCCTCTATGTCATCATTTTCAAAAGTATTTCCTACTTGTTCAATAATTGAAGTTTCTCTATGATATATTTTAAGAGCTTCTGCAATAAATCATATCATTGGACACAAGCTGGCCAACTCGGATGTTTATGTTTCTACCTATAAATTTTCCCCGGCTATCCTTATACTTTCTGATAAAAGTTATTAAATGCAAAAGTCAGTTTGGATTTGGTCTAATATAAATGAGAAAGCACTGGGAATAAATAGAGCGCTGTTCCGTACGCATTAACACTTCCTTGAAAGATTGCTATTCCGTATATTTAGAGAAGTTCAGAACTCTACACCTTGTGCAATAAACATTTTCAGAATCTGACAAAAAGGCTTTTAATTCAATAAAGTGTTTGCTGGCTTATAAAGGACAACTTTTCCCTGATAAAAGATGACATGGAAATGTCCACTTTGCAGCAATTTTGTAAAGTCACTATTGACACTCTATTATTTCAAATTATGTGTCGTTCCACTAGAAGGAAATGCGGCTCGTGCTTATTTTTTAAAGGCCAATCCTTTTTGCTGGTTTCAGAAACATGTTCGTGGCCATAAAATATGTCAGCAAATGGCTGTTTTAACATCATGACAGACACATTATCGGAGTGTGACTGACTCGTGTATGAGTGAGTCTATTTTAACATTTGTGTCAGTATTTGACTGCAGGAGCACAATTAAAAAGGAACGAGAGTGGCTAGCCAGAAAAACCGAAGGAAAGTCAGTAGGTCACTTGTGTTTTTACACATGCTGTAGCTTTGTCACATGTGAAAAGAATTAGCAATGCATCTTCGGCATTATGATGTTTATTTTGTTTAAGAGCAGATTAAGTTTGCAAAGACCTGGGGGGTTGGATAATCAACACTTTAGGACTTTGACTTCTAGCACCCAGGTGTGCTGATACCATTTTTGTTAACTCTTGCTTTATATTTTGTCATTTTATTTCCCTTTTTAATTTCCAAAAGCTCAAATTTTAATGACCACCCATATTCCTTGTCAATTATCTCTTCCTTAAACACTCAAAATGGGGAAGAGAAACTCAGGTTGTTGGGAGATTAGAAACACAACTATAAAACTAGAATAAGAAAAATTAGGTAATGAAAATGAGTTTTTAAAAAATCTTAAAAAACAATGTGATAATTTGGGCTTGATAATTGCACTATTTACTTCATCACTTTTCCTCCCCCACATTAATTAGTGAGCTTCTTTAGTATAAAATTTATTGGCTCTCCTTTCGGAAGCAACATTACATCACTTCACATTTATCTTACTCATTGTCCAGATACAGTGTTTACTATTTTTGTAAGGATGGTTGATACAACCATAGTTCCTATGGTTCGTTGGTACTTTAAACCTGTACTCAACTGTACTAGAATTTTAAGGTTTATATCTTACTTTTGCGACAAGCTGAAAGTCTATTTCACTGTCAATATCTCCAAAGTCCATAGCCTCAGCTTTCCAATTAATAACCAAAAAGTGAATCGTTATGGAATGAATGAATTAATGGCACAATGGGTAGCACATTAAAATATGATGCTTTATAGACCTGGAGATGGTTTGGTAGCTTAGAGCTTTTTATTGCAAGGAGGAAGACCTTACTGCCAATCCTAACTATTCATATTCAAAGGTGAATGAGTCTGTAGGTGCCTGTAATGTTAGCCTTGAAGGACTGAGATAGGCAGACCCTGTCACCTTGATGGACAGTTGACCTCGATAAAATGAGAATATTATAGCTTATGAAGAGATTCTGTTTCAGGGTGTAAAACCTTGAGAGAAAAAGTCATCTAAGGTCCTCCTCTGGGCTCCACATGTATGTGCAAGGACACACACAACGGCCCCTTACATCAACACATAGGGTACTACACATGCAACACACAGACTCTTCCTTTAAGTGATGTTTCAAAAGGAAAGACGTCATTAATTCTACAATTGGTATTATGTAAAAGAATTCACTTTTACTAACAATGCTGCATTTAATAACCTGGATATTATTTTGAAATAAAGAGTTTTAAGCAGCCAGTAAATCTTAGGATATTGTCCTGGTAGTATAATACAAGGAAGTTTTCAGACTTAGCCTAGATGTAAGCAATTTTTAATCTGCAGATGCTCCACCAGTTCAATGTTGTAAGACAAACATGCTGTTGATGTTTTAAAGTGGAACTAAAAGAGACCCTGATGATGAATCTGGGGAGATTGCTCCCCATCAAAGGTACATGCTCTCTTCAAGAAGACCTCCTTTCTACACACCCATACTAGGGAGCACATAGCCACCTGCAACTCCAACTCCAGGAGACTTGACACCTTCCTCTGGCTTCCTCAACCCCCACTGCGCATGTGGCATACAAACAGACACACACGCAGATAATAAAAATATAGATTCAAAAGTGTCTTGATAACTACAGTCAGAGCATATCTCTAGTTGTGTAATTCTAACATAGCGATGTGCTTTATAGCTAATTTTAAAAACATACCTCTTTCTTCATATTAATTTCTTAAATGTAAATACTAACTGAAACTGTATATTTGAAGAACATTTTTGTTTAACATTTTGAATAATTCATTTTAAAATTTTATAACTTGCAAGTCAAAGTTTCAGTTTCTAACGTAAATACTGGAGAGAAAAATGAATACAGAAATTGCTTGAAGTCAAGTAAAACCTAATGGGAAAATTTGGATACATCCAGAAAGTAAACACTGGCCACAGAAATTTAGAGTTAGAATCATTCTGAAACAATAAATTGCTTACTAAAAATTTTATTTTTAGAGCAACTGACAACAAACCACTAGACACAATTTTGGTGGACATTAGATGTTCTTAAGAGTGTATTGCCAAATTTTATCACAACCAGCAGCAATGCGTTCCGTACCCACACTGAAACGTTATCTGCCTAATCCTAAAACAGAATTACAGAAATCTAGGAAAAAGTGGGAAAAGTGAAGTTAGTTTTACAAGAGACATTGTGCCTCATGAAATCAAGGAAATCATTTCAAAATTTAACCTGGCTAGTACCAAAATAGAATTAACTATTTGGGTCTCAGGATGTCGATATGCTGTTGTAATTAAATCTCCCATAATTTCTTGAAATTTTTTGACTAATTTAAAAAGGAATATTCTGAACAACAGAATTATTTTAACAAAAGGGTTTTTATAAGTGCATTTATCCAAAAACATCTTCCATTGTTAAATTATCGATATGAGCCACTCACATTAATAAAATCATTAGCTAGGCATCATGGCCCACACCTTTAAGCCAGAAATCAGGAGGAAGGAGGAGGATCCCTGTGAGTTTGTGAGTAGCCTGGGATACACAATGAATTCCAGGCCTATGTGGGCTACATAGAAAAATACAGTGTCAAAGCAAAACAAGCAGTAAATTTGGATTTCAATGAAATTTCCTAAAGCACTATTTGCATGTCTGTGTCAGTGTATTTATTTATTTATATTTTGAGATAGGTTTTATTTCTGTTTCTTAACCTTTATTTTGTTAGTTTTCAAGGCTCTCACACAAGAGTACTGCAATTGCTTCTTTAGTTGTTATTGATGCATATATACACATATGTATACATACAAATACAATCTGCTGAGTCTATTAGTGTTGGCCATATGTGTATGTGTTTAAGGATGACCTCCTGAGGTTGGGTAACCTATCAAGGGTCTTACTCCTGCAGAAAGGTGAGTCTTCCTCCCTTAGCATCCATTCATTGATTGCCTCTAAGGGCTGGGGAAAAGGCTCAGCAGGCAAACATTTGCCAATCAAGTCTACTCAGACCTCTAGAATCCATGTAAATGCAGGGTGGAAGTCTAACCAATCCACACATACAAATGAATACACATGCACTTCTCACGCACATAGTGCTATACACATGCAAGCATGCATATACCACAACACAAACACATGAAAATAGAAAAAAATAATGAAAAAAACAAAAAGTTTAAAATTAAAATATTAAAGCATATTAGGTTTAAAAAGTGATTAAAGATTTAAATACGTAAACTAAGGAACTCAGTAAATGCCCATGTTTTATCGAGTATAATATGGAAGGTTTCACAATGCACAACAGAGGAAGCAGAGAAGAGCAGCTTAAGCTCTTTTTTAAGTAAAAGAAGGAACATTAATTTTTCCAATAGTCAGAGTAGTGTTAATTTTTTGATCATGACTATTACTTGACTTTTGTGAATGGTGCTGAAGGGAGCACAGATGTTTAAGAAGAATGTCCAGTGGTGACTTGGATGTGCACACAAAAGTGTTAGACATGAACGATAGTAGTTCTACTGTTCACTCTTTGTGAAATGTTCATCCTGATTTCCACAGTGGCCGCACCAATTTGCATTCGCACAGCGGTGTGTAAGGGTAGCTTTTCCCCCACATTCTCTACTGCATTTCTAAACATACCAGTCAGTTACTTAGACAAATTACAGAATTTCCTGCTTTCATCATTGGAATACTGTGTATACAAAACCCTTTTCAAAGATATACTGTAGTTAGGCATGCTTGTTATACCTGGATTCAGGAGGCTGAGGAAAAAAGATTCTGAATTAGAAAATATAAAGCTGTACAGCAAGTTCAAGGTGAACCTTAACTGTTTGCCTAAACACAGCCCTCAAAACAGAAACCAAGCACATGTTGTACACAGATGTATATATACACAAAGAATGAATTAGAATCAAGCAGATTTCATATTGCCTAACATTTAGTTTAATAAAGTCACAGACACACACTAAAAAGACATATATGAGTATATATGATTGTGCCAGCATCCCTGAATGGTGAACTGACAAGCCCTGAAATCAAAAAGCAGTGTTGTCACAACTTATATGATTTTCCCATTTAGAAATGCCTGTATTTGACATGTCCCTCTTTACCATAGGGTTCAAGATGTGTCCCCTTCTGGTTTAGCTTTCAAGCTGACACATTTCCAATGCCAAGTCCATCAAACTAGGGAGGCGCTGTAGCACAAGTGCAGGCATGGAACATGACTGATTGAGTTTGAATTCAACATGCTCTTGACAGAGATGGGACATTGAACAAACCTCTCTGTTTCACTGTAATTTTGTTTCTCCTCTGGAAAGCTGAGAATTTTCCCAACTTCTAGTTTTCCTTGTTTTAAGTATAACATGAATTTAGTATAAGTGAAATTTGTTAGAGGAATCAATTGCAAAACCAAGCTTAGAAAGGATTAACATTATCTCTCCAGATAAACAAACACCATACACATAAATATCACACACACACACACGCACGCGCGCACACACACACACACACACACACACACACACACACACACA
>LOJH01026995.1:273-18205 GCA_001685095.1 Ellobius talpinus
CCTCTGCCTCCCAAGTGCTGGGATTAAAGGTGTGCACCACCACCACCTGGCTTTTATGGAAGCATTTCTATGATGCCAATGCATAAGTAATTCCAAGTAACTCCATACATTGACAGTACTACACGGCATAGGTTGAAGCACCTTAGGAAGTTCTGGTCCTGGTGTGAAGTGGCATTTTATTACTTGTCCCAATAAGGAACCTTGCACTCAGTGTGCACAGGCATCCAGTGGATGCTTCTTTCATGCACAGGGCTGCACATGCCCCAGGACAGCTGTGGAGAAATTTGTAAGCGTACTCAGAGCATAATGCTTGTACATTATTTTAGGGTGAGCTTTTTTTGAGGACAGTGTTGTGTTCCAATGTCACAAGGTTGGACCCTTGTGCCTTAATGGAAAATACTATTCAGGTTTCATCTACTGTACCAGGTCATTGTGACATGATCCTCCATCATTCTGGCTAGTCATTAACTCTGGTCTTTAAGGCTCTCTAGTATTTGTAATCAATAGATGCTATAATTCCAGTTCATTAGTAATTCCTTGCTTACCTAATTAATCCAAATTAGTGTGCTTTAATTTGGAGGAAAGCATGCTCCTGTCTGGTTCCTGCAGGAATGCTGTCTTCAGGCTTGTGGCTGATTGTTCTGGGTCAGTATACTTCTGCCACAGCAGGCAGAGACCAGTCAACCCTTAAGGCCCTTCTCTTCCCTTTCCATACCCCAGACAGCATGGTTGGCCTGTGAACTGAGCCAGAGAGAATGGGGTGGAAGATGACTTGGCAGTGGACTAAGAAGTACAGAACCTACAAAGGCCTTTTAACTTTTTTTCTTTCCTTTCCTTTTTTTTTTTTAATTAGGAATTATTAGCCGAGAGAATGCGGAAGACCTTTTGGAGAATATGACCGAGGGAGCATTTCTGGTCCGGGTCAGTGAGAAGATCTGGGGTTACACCCTGTCCTACCGCCTACAGAGAGGCTTCAAACACTTTCTTGTGGATGCCTCTGGGGACTTCTACAGCTTTCTGGGAGTGGACCCTAATCGCCATGCCACCCTCACAGATCTCATTGATTTCCACAAGGTATCCCTCTTGGAAGCGTTGGTAGAGCATGGAGTTGGCAGAGATTTGGGCTGACGAGAGCCTGGTACAAGCGCAGCAGTGCAGGCTCTAAGCCTAAGGCTGCAGGATCTCGGAACTGTGGGACATTCAGGTGGAAGAGACCAGAAGTTGTCCGGGGCAGGCTCTGGGGTCCATGGTCTCTCCTCAGCCTCATGTTTCATGCTTTGTCCTCTGTGCATCTGTAACCCCACTCCCAGGCCTCTCTCAGTTGAGTACCTCTTGTCAGCATGGGGGCTGACAGCTGGCTCTCTGTCCAAGCCCTTGTCTTAGTCTCCCCTCTCTGAAGCTTTGAAGCTAGCATCTGTGTGGCTGTAACAACTTATCTCTACCGTAGAATCACCACTTTTCTTGTCTGAACTTGCTTTTCCATTTGGGACATGTGTGACCTTGACTAGGTCACTTACTGTTACTGAGCTTCCATGTCGTCTGCTTTCCTTGCCGTTACAACAGAGCAAAACATATTGAGAAATGTGTAAAGAAAAGAAACTCATCTTTTCAGTGTCTGACTCTGAGAAGACCAAGATGGAGGGACTGTCCCTGAAGGAGGGTTTTCTTGCTTCATCATCTGGAAGAATGTGAAAAAGCAAAGGAGGAAGAGAGAACAAGAGAATGGGCCAGTGCAAGGGGCCAAATATGAGAGATGGCTCTGTGGGTAGAGAGCGCTTGCTGTGTGACCATGAGACCTGACCTCAGATGCCCAACACCCCCGCGGAAGCCAGTCATGGCAGCATACACCTGTGCTCCTGTGCTAGGTTCAGAGTGAGATGGTAGAGGGGCAGATCCAGCCACTGTAACAAAAATGGCAAGTTCCAGGCTCACAGGAGAGGCTCTGTCTCAAAAATTAAGTTGGAGAGTGACCTCTGGCCTCCACACTTGCCTGTGTGTACAGGCAAGATTACTCTCATATACACATACAGACACATGCATCTCCTTCTCTCTCTTTCTCTCCCCGCCCCATGCACATCCCTGTGCACAGGGCCATACTCACCTTATACCAAGGAACCCATTCCTGACATAGTGGCTTTGATCTAGTTGTGGACAGAGCCCTTTAACCTGATTGCCTCTTCTAGCTTCTATCTCTTAACACCATTACATTGCAATTATGTCTGCAACCCATGCTTTGGGGGAGCACATTCAAAGCATAAGATCAACCACATGAATACACACAGTACTTTGAGATCTTGTGGATTTTGACAAGATAGTATCCACAACTGCATTCTATGACTGTTCATCGAGTATGGAGATCCTGTGTCCAGGACTCTGCCATTTGTCCTATCATTGACCCACATCAGGGAAGACGCTGTCTTGCAAATGTCTCACAGTTACTGAGAAGAGCCTTTGTGTTAATGCAGATGTTGGCAGCTGTCATAACTGTGAGAACATTCATACCTCATCAATAAGAAGCGAAGGTCTGAGACATTCTGAGATAATGTTATGAGAACTCCAGGTTCTAGCACCTAACTGAGTTTCACAGGTGTAGATGTCACTGAGATTGCTTGCACTGAGACTTTTCTGTAATAGCATCTCTTGAGTTGTATATTGCTTTTCGATTTTCCCCCCATCCACAGATGATCTCAGACTTTTAGAGGTACTGCCTCACCTGGCCTTATAAAACATAGAAAACCCCCTGTTTAGCTAGGCATGTTGAGAAGCACCTGTAATCCCAGCACTGTGGATGCTGAGGTAGGAGAATCACCAGTTCAAGGGAAGCTTGGGTTACATAGTTAGAAACAGCAAGAATAAAACCCTCAAACAACAGTAACAACAGCAGGAGCAGTAACAGCGCTATACCAAAAGCAGAGAGAGAGAGACAGAGACAGAGACAGAGACAGAGACAGAGAGATAGAAAGAGAGAGAGAAAAAGGAACACAAGAGATTTAGAAGGTGTCATTCATCGACACCTGGGCTCGGAGCACTACTGTGGAACCAGACTTGGTCAGAGTGGATTTCTACTTGTGTTTGGAAAGACCACTTAACAGTCAGCATAAGGAGAAGGAAGGGAGTGTGAGGATTCTTGTAACACTGTTCTGAGTCAAGCATGTATGCCCTCATAATCACTGTGACTCCCATGTTAATGAGCGCCTTAGCCCCTTTCATAGACCAGGAAATCAAGATCTGGGAGGTCAAGGCAATTGGCTAAGTTCTCATGGCTGGTACCAGCTGCAATTAAGAGTTAAACCTCGGGCTGCCTTCCTCTCCAGCTTGTGCTTCCCTCTGAGCCCCAGTGTTTGTTTGTTTGTTTTCCTATTCAAAATAAGCTACTTCATCAGCTCTGACTCCTTGTCTCCACCAGTGTTTCAATCAAAGTGTCAGTGCCCAGCTCTCAGGGCAGATTCTACACAAAAAGGCTCGACCAGATGTCTCAGAGGGCTTTATTTATTTCAAGTTTGAATTCTGGAGATCAACAATTTTACTTCTAGCCCTATACAGAGATATCATCTAGGCCCATATAGAGGTTAGTTTGGATAAATTAAATTTTTCATTGTTTTTGTTGTTGTTGTTGTTGTTGTTTGTTTTTCTCTGTAGCTTTGGAGCCTGTCCTGGAATTCACTCTTAGAGAACAGGCTGGCCTTGAACACACAGAGATCTGCCTGCTTCTGCCTTCTGAGTCCTGGGATTAAAAGCTTGTGCCACCACCGCCCAACGATATATTAAATTTTAATTACACTGCTAGTTTATGGTTACATTAACAAGTCAGCCTCATTCATTTCAAGCTCCCAATTCCATGTTTTGCCTTGAATTACTATTGTGCCATGTGCTATTTGATGGGCAGTGATAGTAAAATTTATTCACATAAGAAAATACATAGCTTTATGATTTTTTTAATTTGAGATAGGATTTCTCTGTATAACTGGCTGTCCTGGAACTCACTTTGTAGACCAAGTTGACCTCAACCTCACAGAGATCCATCTGCTTCTGCCTCCTGAGTGCTGGGATTAAAGGCATGTGTCACCATGCTTGGCTAGTAGTTTTGTAACTTTTGTAGCATGTAACCCAGCAATTTGACCTCCAATCCCATATTTAAGAAACTGCAGAAGGTAGCATTTAAAGGCATGGCCCCCAGAGCCAGAATGTCAATTTTAAATCCTAAAGTCATTGTTATGCATGGCTTTGGGTTACTGTAACTCAGGCTTTTGTGACTCAGTTTCCTTTTTAGTAGGGTGGATTCAGTGACATCCTGTGAGGTGTCAATGAGATATCATTGTGTAGAGTGACAAAAATATTATAACATCATCAGTAGGTGATATCTGTTATTAAAATGTAGTTAGAGGGGTTGGCAGTGAAGGTCAGTTATTAAAGCACTTGTCTAGGACAAAGTCCTGGATTTGATCCCCAGCACTGCATAAACTGGGTGTGTAGGTGTGTAAGTGAGTCTGTGATCTCAGAACTCAAGAGGGAGAGAAAGGAGGATAAAATATTCAAGGTCATCATTACCTGCATAGTGAGTTTAAGGCCAGCCTGTGACTCCTGAGAACCTGTCTCAAAAATATGTCTGGCAGATCTTTCCACATTAGTCTATGTACCAGGACTTGTCAATGCTCCAGGGATTCCCTGGTATGGGTGTAGAGTACAGCTTAATTACTTATTCTCCTCTTGTGCCCATCGCTCCACCTTCCAGTTTTATGGTCATGAACTTGTTTCAGAGATGTCTGTACCACGTACATGCCACTTTGTCACTATGGATACATGTGCGGCATTTTCCAGGATCACCTCCTTGAACTGAAATTGCTGGAAAGAAAAGTATGCACGTTTTAATTACAGAAGACCTGCCAGATTGCCATATAAAAACATGACACCGATTCGTGTTCCACATGAGCTATATAAGACCGTTTTTCCCATCACATGGACAGACACTGGAGCTCAGTTTTGCCCAGCTTGATTTTCTCTCGTGGCCACTATGCTGAGGTGTCTTTTCATATGTGTAAGGGCTACTTCCAGTTAGTTACTTGTAAATTATCTTTTCTTATTCACAGTCCATTTTCATTTTGAGCATCTTTCTCTTGATGTTATAATTCCTGTGTCTACTAAATTGCTCTTTAGTTACATCTATTCTGCTGAGAATATTTTTAATTTAAACATCCATGGTTCTCAATTGCATGCTCATTTTTTCTTATACCAGACCACTCTTGTTTCCTGGATGATTTATTCTGTTGCGAAAGATATTGTAGATCTCTTAAAGCATCTCTCTATTTCCTTTATAAACTTGTTTCCTTTATAAACTTTCTTAGAAGTCTGTTGAACTATTGAGTTTAGCATTTTTCTGCTATGCTTGAGGTGGTCCTTAAATGCTTCAAGAATAAGACAGTCTTACAATGTTCAATCTTAAGTTTATCAGTGAGTAGACGATTTCTGTTTCTCAAATCTAATGTCTTCTGGTGTAGGCTTGGGGCCAACAATGAGTAGCCCTTTCAAGGGTATGGAAATGTCTATATTTTGAGTCTCTCCAGTTTCACCAAAAATGGGGCAAACATTAATTGGGGGCTGTGTCACCAATCTGTCCACAGCTTGCATTTCTTCTCAGACAATCTTGTTTTCAACAATCATTTCAGAATTTTACTTGTTAGTGCTCTTCCTTCTTATTTTCTCATATAGCACTGATGCATTTCTTCCTAAAAGATTTTTCCTTTTTTTTCTGGCATGGCTGGCCTTAGTCTTTCTGTCTCCAGTTCACTAGCTGATTCCCCATGAGTATTTATATCTCTTCTTGATCCTAATTGGATTCCCTTTCTTCTTTTTCCCTTTAGGAGGAAATAATCACTGTCTCAGGGGGAGAGTTGCTGCAGGAGCCCTGTGGACAGAGGGACAGCCCACCAGACTATCACCTGCTGTTTGAGTGATGGTTTTCCTCCTCTTTGGACTCCTTTGAGTATCCCAATTTTGAACTGAGCTTAAGAATATCCCAACTCGAAGTCTCATGGCCCTCTAGAAGATCCACCATTCTTCAGACGAACAATGGTAGTAGGGAGTCTCCAGAATTTGACCTACAAAATGTGACTGCATTTGTGAGACTGGCTCCATTCCAAAGCTCAAGACAGAAACCCTAAATAATGGATGCTCCCTGAGGCCTGTCTGTCATGACTCTTCTAAGCCGAACTCCTAGACTGAATGGATCATGTTCATAACCCAAAGCAATCCAGTGCCGAACCTTACAATTCATATAAAGTCAACACCCAATAAGTATTTGCTGAGTGAATGCCATTCTGAAAAAACTCCCAACACCAGTGTACGATGGTTTCTAGCAAATTATTTTCTCTACCACTTCATAAAGTCACTGAGATCACAAGCAGGCTTGTGACTAACTTTCATGGGAGACATGGATGTTGCATCTTTCCTAGTGTTCATGAGCTTGTTGATACTATCACGAGAATTACCTAAGGTTTCTAAGCTCGGCATTCAGAATAGGAGACTGATTCTGTGCTGTCTTCCTTGTTAAACCACTTCTACCTTTTCTCATATCTCGGCTCCTGTATTGCAATATTGTGGTAATGATTTCATGTGAATATGCACAAGATCTGGTATAGATAATAAATCCAAGGATGGATTTTAGGTACTTGATGAGGCCTTTGCTGTCTAGGATGCTCTCACTTAAAGACTTAGCTCTGTTTTCACTTTAATTCTTCCGTCTCCTTAACCTGAAAATGATTTTCATATCAATTGAGAGTACACTCCCAATAACTCAATAACTCTCACAGATGGTATCTAATTTGGGCATAATCATGTTGTTCTCTCACAGCCACAGGCAAGGAGATAGCACATGTGACAGCAGAACTGCAGGCTCAGAAATTCACAAGGCTTGGGTCATAATGCTGCACCCTGCAAAATTTACTAATTCCATAATGCATGGAACACTGGGTTTGTGTTGCAGCTAAAGAATAGATGGACTCTGGAAATACCAAGGAACTGTTGTGCCTGCTTTGAGAGCTGTGTCAGGCATCTCTCGTTCTCCACCATTCTCTCCCCAATCTCTTGGCTCTTCCATTTTGCTCCTCTTTGGCCACTTGTGCCATCACCCACCTCCGGGGCTATCGTTGCAGTCAGTTTCAATGACTGATTCTGAGTTTGCTCATTCTCTGTGTTCTTCAGCCTCATGTGTACATCTGTTAATGCCACACTTGGGTTTTAGAGGACCTTTATTCATTTTTATTTTAAACAGTTTTTCTTTATTCTTGAGAATTTCATACATCTATGCAATGAATGATAACATTGACTGTCCCCTGTCCCCATCCTCCCCACTGTATCACCCCAGTATACTCCCAATATCATGTACTTATAAACTATAACTCACTAAGTGCAATTAGTGCTGCCCATATGTGCATGGGTATGGACTTTCATTGCATGGTGGAAATCTTACTAGAGCCACATCTTCAAAGAGGAGTGGATGTCTTCCCCAGCAACTGTCAACTACCAATACTTCTTCAGTAAGGTCTAGGACCAGAAAGCATCCTTTATAGGTCCTTCTGTTAGAATCTGGACAAGATTTACACTTAGCATCTGGTATTCTCTTAAGTCTCAGATAACACCCCTCTTCCTTTACTAGACCCCCTGATTTGTTGTATACATTGGGCAGTTCTGCAAAATAACCTGTGTTTCCGACTTGTCTTATTGTGTCCTGCTGTTATTTTTGTTTTGACTCTATCTCATATTTCATGACTTGATGAGATTAAGATTGAATTTTTGGGCAAGAAAGCATTTTAGTATATCGTATCTTCATCAGTGACCTTAGAACATCTCAATCTAATTACTCTAGTTGTTCTTCATCACCCTTGTGTTTGTTTTTATTTTTGGGGGGAGGATAGGATCTCATGGGATGCATCATGACCTAAATTCACTCCTGATTTGAACTCCTGATTTTCCTGTCTCCACCTCCCATGTGCTGGGATTATAAGTGTGTACCTCTATGCTTGGGTCCCTTTTTAGCCCCGTCCCCTTTTAGTGGGGGGGGGAAGCTCATCATTATTTACTCCCTGTTGCTGCAGTGAGCCTTGGGTTCAGGCTTGTGTTGGTCAAGCACATCTTTTTCCTTCATCCTCCCAGAGGAACTGTTCTGTGGTCTCTTAGGAGACAGTCATGCAATATGGAGTAGCTAAGTCCACTGACATTCTTGATGCCTCTCATTCTCTGCCTCTTACCTCTCTGGGATGTTCTTCTGGGATGCTACCCCTGAGACAAGTGGGTATCTCACTTAGGTTTTACCTTTTGGAAACCCAAGTTAAGTCCTTACCTTACAAATATCTATTTTTATTTTTCGTAGATTGAGTCAGGGTCTTACCAGGTAGCAAAAGAGGCTTGGAAATTATTATGTAGCTCAGGTTTGGTCCTGAATTCCTGATCTTCCTGTGGTAGCCTCCTATGTGTTGGGATGGCACATGTGTGATGCCATAACCATCCTCAGTCTGTTAAATAATAACAATTTTAGGTTATTAAAGCTCCATAGCTTCCCTCCAGTCAACCTGCACCACTGCATGAACAAAATGAAATGATGGTGGAGGGACCCTGCTTTCTGAATCCTATGGTATTGCCAAACCATAGCCAAGTTCTAACCCAATTGGGTTTTTCCTACTAGCACTCAGAAGACCCGCTTTCATTCTGATTTTGCTACTTATCAGATACGTGAACTTGTTCAGGTCACCGAATCTCACTGACCCTCCTTGTAAGTGGGAGAATCTCACTAAACTTCCATATAACTGGCAGAATCTCACTAAACCTTCACATAACTGGAAGGATCTCCCTGAACCTCTGTATAACTGGGATAAGGAATTTTTGTGTGTGGTCATTATTAGTTTCTCCTGGCTGATCAAGTACGTGATAAATAGGGTATCTCTGTCCAGATGAAAGACCTTGCTATCCACAACTGCACAGAAGCAGCTTCCTGCCAGAGTAGTGCGGTGTCAGGGGATTCCACGGATGAGTTCCCCCGCACTGGAAGAAAGTTCCCGCAGCATCTTTGAAAGGAGTCCAGGGTGGCTTGAAAACCTGACATCCTGGCTGTGGTTCCTGTCGACTGCTAATTAATATGTGAGAGATAACAGCTGAATTTTCCATCCCTAACCCATTTATTTCATTTTATTTGGGGCCTGAACTTTCTGCATGTTTCATATATTTTAGGTTTTACCTGGCTTTCAAATAAATTCCTTGTAAGTTGTCCTGCAAATGAAATTACTGTCCGGAAAACTGCAGTTTCATCTTGAGAGTTTTATTATGCTAATAAATGTCAGAATTCTCAAATAAAGGAATGGCCTCCCCCTTTTTTCCCTGAGCCTTACAAATATAATGAAAAACAGTCAGTCGGTTCCAAGGCTCAGCAGAAGGAAAATTTACAGTCTATAACTAGAAAGAGAAGCTGTTAAAAAATATGCATCTTAATGGAAGATAAATTTTGGGGAATTAAAGGGCAAATTGGGGTACAGATTCTTGGAGGTTTCTGTGTGACAGGTATTCTTAGGGGATATTTAAGGGTTTATAAGCTAAAGAAGGGCTAGGGAGAGAGCAGATCTTTAGAAGTATATGTGGTGTTGATGACCTGGGGCCTGGGGGACTTTGTAATCCTCTGTCCACTCGAACCTTTCCTTTCGTTCAAGACCCACATGTAATCTTGGGTGAGTTTCCCCATTTTCCTCTACTATTTTGGTAAACATATTGCTTGTTTCAGAGGGTCGGTATGAAAACCACATAAGGTTTTGTAATGATAACAATTCTTGTTTTCATCGGTGTATGTGTGCTTGAATGAGTGTGGATTCTCACAACATGCCTGTGGGAGATTATAGATAATGCATGTGGGGAAACTAAGGCACAGAGAAGTTCGGATTTTCTCAGGTCGTCTCTCTGTCCAGGTATGGTACATAGGTTGATTACAGCCTGGCCTGTGGGTCTCTGTAGACTTTATGTCAGTGCTTCTCAAGGTAGAACATGTAGATGGCACCCCACTGAGTCTTCCTTATGTGTTTCTTGGAGATGCTGCATGGTTGGTGAACTGTGGACTGAATTTTGTGAAATCAGTTTTCTAAGGCAGGAATTGGGGGATGAGGATGTAGCTCAGTTTATAGGGTGCTTGTTGAGCATGCATGACATCCTGGTATCAATTCTCAGTACCGCATAAATCTAACATGGTACTTGTAATCCCATCACTTGGGAGGGTTACAAGTTCAAGGCCAGTCTCAGTTATCTAGAAAATTCAAAGCTAGTGTTGTCTACATAGGAAGCTCAAGGCCAGTTTGGAATATATGAGACTATGTCTCCAAAAGTAAAATAAAAAATATAAAGCAAGAGGTCGATGATTAGAACTGTAAACCAGATTTGGCCATTTGCAGGGGTTCCCACAGGCTGAGAGGTAAGAAAGGCTTTTGTATTTTTAAATAGTTGGAAAGAATTAAAATGAACAATATTTTGTGGCCTGTGAAAATTTCATTAAACCCATATTTCAGTGTTCATCTCTAAGTTTTTATTGTCATATAACCACACTCATCTGTTTATATAGTATTTTTGGCTGCTCATGACATACAAGGCTAAGATGTTTATTAGCCCACCCTTTTAAGGAAAAGTTAGCTGACTCCTGCTTTAAATTATGGTGCGTATATTATGAATTATTTGGCTTCCTTTCGCTGCTTCATCAAGTGCTATTCTTAGTGTTCAAGTTGGCTTTCCGTCACGGTGACAAAATATCTGAGAGCAACAACATAGGAGGAAGGAAGTGCTTTGGCGTGTGCTCTCAGACCATGGGCCTGTGTGACACCATACAGAATGGCAGGGAGAATACAACAGAGCAGGCTTGTTTAGCTCAGGGCAGCCAGGAAACCAAGAGAGAGGCAAGAGTGGCCAGGATCCCAGTAACTCCCCTCCCTCCAATGCATACCTGCAGTTATCTACTTCCTCCTACTAGTGTCTGCCTCTTAAAGGGCCTGCCTCCTTCCTTAGTGCTGTAGACTAGGGACCAAATCTTTACTACTTAGGGCTCTGGGGGACACTTCCAAACCACAGGGCTTAGGAAAGGGTCCTAGCACAGCAGTTTATGCTTCAGAGAAAGCTAAGCGAATGCATTTGATTTCGCAATAATCTTTCCACCTTAATTTTGGATTGCAGTTCATTTTTAGTTTTCACGAAGGGGATTATTTGTCCTGTCTGGAAATTCTAATCAAATGTAAGCAAGTAGTGTCACAATTGTATAGGCAGTTTACTTAGTCATGTGGCCATTTAGGACATAGGTAACTGTTTGGTGGGTTTTGTCCTCCAATCTGTGAGGCCTGGGAAATCAGGAAGTGTCATGTGTGTTTGTGTATTTTAGGGTGCCTGGAACAGTCAGTATAGAGTTACATTTTTTTGATGGACTAAAGACAACAGGTTGTGCAGATTTCAGAGACCTACTTGAAGCTTCAGGGGACCCCTATGACGGAAAGCCTCAGGTTGGGGATACTTGCTGCCCTGGGTTAGAATCCCAAGGTTACTGATTTATACCAGTAGGACAAACAAGCAAGAGAACAGATGAGACGAGAGTCAGAAGCAGTGTTGTTAACAAGGCGAGGTGGGGAAACTGAGCATTGAAACAGAAATCATATCTTGGGAGTAAGACCTGTGTGTAGCCCTAGCATGCATGGGAACTGGAGCCCATGCTACCAGCCCATTCGCACCCATGTTTTCCACAGGACTTCAGACTAGCCAACAGTAATCCCACATGACTCTATAAATAATTGAGGTAGCATGTATTTAGTGTTTACCACTTATCCCCATCCTCCACATGTATGCAGAGGTCAGAGAAGGTGTCTTCCTCTATGGCTGTCTGCCTGGTTGTCTTGAATCGAGGTCACTCGCCGAACCAGAAGCTCACCATTTTGGCTAGGTTGACTGGCCATTGAGCCCTCAGGATTCATTTCCAAGCTCCAATGGTGGGGTTACAGGCACATGCCTGATGTTTTAGGTTGGTGCTAGGAATTTAAACTCAGATCCTTATCCTTGCAAGCAAGCGCTTTCTCTCACTGAGTCATGTCCCGGTTTCTGTCATCTACTCTATTTCAGTGGCATTAAATGCATTCCTATTGTGGCTGTGGACACTAGTCTAGAACTGTATTCACTTTGCAACATTGAAACTCTGGATGCATCCAACAATGACCCTCTCTCTCACTCTCTCCCAGCCCTTGGCACCTTCCATTCTACTTCTTGTCCTTACAAGCTTACTTGTGTCTAAGTGAAATCATGCACCATTTGTAGTAACCTGAGTTACCATAGTTCACTTGGCATCATGTGTTCAAGGCTCACTATATGTAGATATGTCAGAATGTCCTCTTGAGCTTTACAACATCCTGTCTGATGCATTCAGCTCCTTTTATTTACCCATTCATCTGTTGATGGTCATTTGGGCTCCTTACATACTTAGGTTATTGTGGATAATGCTAATTTGAATATTTTGATGGATATTTTGACACCTGTCATAATAATTCTTTAATTTTTTTAATACAATGTTTTTTGGATCATATTATCTCCTTTTCCCCAACTTCTCCTAGATCCTGGCTACTCCTAAATACCAACTTCTTGTTTTTTGTCCCCACTTCTCACTCTTTCTAAAAAACTCAACAAAAACATCAAAAATAAGTATTTAAAACATATGCACACACATGAAAATCAATAAGACAAAACAACACACACACATAAAACCGTGGAGTCTGTTTTGTATTGGCCAGCTACTCCTGGGCATAGACTTACCCTAGAGTCTGACTGAGAAGCACAGTGACACTTCATAGGAGGAAACGGATTTCCCTTTGCCCGTCCACACCTGTTGGGAAAAGCTTCTTGGTTAGAGGTGGGGCTTTCTGTCCGCTTCCCCTTCTCAGCGCTAAGGTTTTTGTCTTGACATGATTATTCTAACACCTCCGCAGTGTACAAATTCTGGCCGCTTTTTACTGAGTCCATTTTAACTCCAGCTCCCCAGTCTCAGGGAGTGTATTTCCCCTATTTTTCCCTCTCAACGGCCTCATGACCCCTCTGTTAAGGGCCCTTCTTGCTGCAGGGTCTGCCAACTTGACTTTGGCTGTTTAAGATTTCCTGGTAATCTTGAGCTGATGGGACATAGGATGACTTCATGCAGCTATCTATGGCAGACACCAGGTAAGGCACAGTGCTGTGGTTTGCAGTTCTGTGGTGATTGGTGATGCTGACCGTACTAGTTACCTTCCTATTGCTGTAATAAAATGCCCTGACCGAGTCAACTTACAGAGGGCAGCACAGCCTTGGTAGCTACACTAACCTACAGGCTTGATTTGCATTAGCATCTAGCTGATTGAGTTAAAAGGAATCTCTTCTGGGGACCCCGCTTTTGACTCCGACAAAGTGCCCAGGTGAGAATTTTTCTCTCCGAAGCTAGTTTTAGTGACTCAGGCCTTTTTCCTGTATAAACAGTTAATTTCCTGACTTATGATCCTATGTTAGTTGAAACTAAGGTAAAGGGTAAATATAGAATATTAATAGTCTGTTAAGTCAGAGCAGACCAGGAGATTACACCTTCCTCAGTCTGCTGTTAGAGCAGACACATTACCTCCTGTAAGGGGCTCTTTTCTTATCAGTGACTACAATCAATAAAGAAAGGCTGTGGGGGACTATTTTTATGTAGATTTTTGGCTATGAGAACAAGGACTTGACTGAATCCTTTTCACACCGAGGCTTCATGGTGTGGGGGCAGATATCCATTGCCCCACAGGAAAAGTCAGGTTTATATATTGCTGGGATGCTATAGAAGGGAGAAATAACATGATTTCACCATATTTCTATAGAATTGACAGTGACTTATCCAAAAAACAGATATACCCATTGCTCTGCAAAATAGGTTAGTCCAAGTGGGTGTGTACATATACATTTCCCATGGATAGCCCAATAGATCTGTCAGCTGTACATTTACTGTAAAATACTTGTGGGCTCACCACACAAACAGTGCTAGGAACCTGGGGTCAAATATTCAGATGCCTGAAGTTATGAGGTACATCTCAGTCAAACTACTACTCATCATTTTTCATATATTTGTTAGACACTCGTAAGTATTTTCTTTTGAGAGACACCTGTTCATTTATTCATTCAACAAATCAGATTATTTACTTTTTTGTTGCTGTGTGTTTTTTTCTGTTCTAGATATTTACAGCCTTGGTGACTTGGTTGCTATTGTCATTTTTCATTCTGATTGTTGTTTCTTCATCGTTCTGGTGGGTTTTTTTGTTCAAGAAACTTCTTAGCTTGACACAATCCTGTTTATGTAACTCCGCTTTTACACCTAGGCTATTGATGCTGAAAACCACTGCTTATAGTGACATCTTGAAATGGTTCCCCTGTGGAAATGCAAATCAAAATAATGATGAGATATGAGCACACCCCAGTCAGAATGGTTACCCGTCCCAAAGTGAAAAGCCAGAGATGTTGAAAGTGTGGAGAGGAAGGGGATCCTTATGGCTGGTGGAAGAGGACCCACCCATCTTTTCCTTCTTAAGGTGCTGGGGATTGTACCTGGGACCAGCGAGCTAAGAAAGCCCTATACTACTATGCCATCTTCTAACCCTTAGCATTATAAAACAGAGTCAGTGTTCTCCAAAAAGTAAAGGTGGAACAGTGGTATGATCCAAACATCCCACTTCTGGGTACACAACCAAAAAAAAAAAAATAAAAAAGATCAATATACCAAAGATACCTTCACACCGTTTCCAATAGCTTAGAAATGGAAATCTAGTGAGTTAGCTACCAAAGGTTTATTAAGTGAAACGAGCCAGGAACAGACAGACAGATGATGTGTGTTTTCACTTTTATATGCAGATATACATAGCTAAAGTTGCCTAGGAAACAGAGAAGTGATTACTAGAAGCCGGGAAGGGTAGGGAAGAGAGAATTAAGAAGATTTGGATTATGGGCTCCAAAATATAGTCTGGACATGTAGTCTTCTACAGCATAGCAGGGTGACCATAGTTTATAAAAATTACATATTTAATGAATAATTAGAAGATAGGTCATTTGAGGCTACAAGTATAAAGAGATTTCCAATGTCTAAGGCAGTGGTTCTCAACCTTCTGAATGCTGCAACCCTTTAATACAGTTCCTCACATTGTGGTGCCCCACAATTGTAAAATTATTTTTGTTGCTGCTTTATAACTGTGATTTTGATACTGTTATAAATTGTAATGTAAATATCTGGTACTCAGGATATCTGATATACAATCCCTGTGAAAGGGTTGTTCAACCCCCAAAGGGGTTGTGACCCACAGGTTCAGAACCCCTTGCCTCAAGGAGACAGAGATTCTAAATATCCTAATTTGTGTATGCCCCACATATACCGAATAATCATACTGTATCCTTTAAATATGTCCAACAAGTCAGTCAACATAAATTTCAAAAAGACTCAATGTTTCTGAAAAGTTTTTCTTAAGCCTGACAGGCCTCTCAGTCAAGGCAATAATCCAAATCAAACCAAAACAAAACAAATTAGAAAAAGCCCAGGTTTAAAGGATACCAGCAATCCCAGGTGGCCTTTCAGGCCCTCAGAGAGGAGATGGGGAAGGAAGACCCAGAAACCATGTGTTTGTTCCCTGTGGGAGTGGTCTTGAGTCTGAGGAGGGGGTCATCATTTGGTGGACTTTCTCAGGGGTGGAGTTTGGACTGAGGGAACTTCCAGGGGAGGGGGCCCGAGATGGAACTTTCCACTTAAACATTAAACATTCTAGACTCTTTGGATATAGGGATGCCAGGGGCTGAGGTGAAGTCTTAAACATTTTCCTTTGTTTGTCCTGAGAAACACTGTGACTCTGCTGTGTTTGTATCCTATGTTTATACTCATCTCTGAGGATGAACCCAGAGACTGCTGAGCTGTAAGTTCTTCTTCCAGGAGACTATTAAATGAGGATGGAAAAAAGACAGAGCCAGAGGAAGACTCAAAACTACCTCTACCAGGCACTTCTCTGAAGGACATTTCCTCAACATGGGTGGAGTCGAGTATCAGAGGCAAGAGGTCACAAGGGCCTCTGAGAAGGAAGGTGGAGGAAAAGAGACCTGGGCATGTCCATCTTACGATGGGTCTGTATGCCCCAGAGACACCTGCACATCCTCAGACATCTCCTTTCTTATTCTTTACCCAAAGGTAGGAGGAGGCAGGAGAGAACAGAAAAAAGAGTGATTTCTCAGGGGTGATTAATAAAATCTGAGTTTAATGGCAAGATAAAAGTGGATGAAGTGTCCAGGAAAAGAAAACAATCGGCATAAATAAAGATCTAGTGGCAGGAGTATGTGCTGGTCTTGGGCTTGTTAGCATTCTTGTTTCTTATTCCCCTCTTATCATATAAACTAAACATCTGCACAATGAAATTCTTCTAAAGGGAATATTTTGTTCAGATTCTGAGCCATGAGCCAAGGGACTTAGATAATTCTGCAAACTTTTACAGTTAATAGCAATTTGGCCAGGGTATTGGCAAAACACTTAGCCCAGTCTTGCCATGACTTGATTAGTTCCTCACCAGTACTGCCTTTCACCATTGCTCTGTAAAGTAGCCACCTTCTCTATTCACATCCTGGCATGCCTCTCATTCGCACATCTTGATAAGGTTTTACATTTGGTTTGTTCTGGCTGGTTACAATTCTTGCTTCTTACCTTGGCCTTTTGACTCTGGGCAATATGGTAAGCAGGAGAAGCCGATGCACCCAGTGGACACATTGTTTTCAATTCCTTACTTCTACTGGCAGCTGGCAGTTGCCCAGTACTAGAGGAATTCTTTGGGATAATTAAGCTTCTTTGTCTATTTTCAGTTTCTGGGGACTTATAGCTAGTAAAGCTCTCATGTTGAGCACAAGCAAACAGAAGTACCAAATAATTCACAAGAATAAAAATAATAGTATTCTAATAAATAACTAAATTCCTTAAACCATCTGGAAGCTTGTAATGTAGAGACTGGTTCTTGCTTAATATTTTCTGGATCAGAGGCCTTCCTGAAGACTTCCTCACAAAATGCTACTTTCTATTAACAATCTAGCAATCTAAGAGGCAAGGAGTTCCAGAGTGAGCTGGTCACCAGAAAACTTTAGATCCCCTCTCTAGTTTAAAGAACATCTACAGACTCTGTTGAGGCAGACATGTAAAATTCTCTTAGAAATAACTTAACTTTTATTGCATAGTACACACAAAGGGAGGAAAATCGCCTGCTAGAGTTGTTCACCTGGCACTTATACAAGAACAATAAGGCCCAGGCCCAAGCTGTAGCACACCTTGTCCTTAAAAACAATGGAGATTTATGTCCCCCATTAGGTAATTCCATTATTGGTTTAAGGGAGGTACCGTCTCTCCCAACAACTTTAGAAGTCCCTGAACACTACTTTAATCAATTGTACTCAAAAGAACTATGATGACTCAAAGAGGAGAAAAAGGGATGCACTCAGACTCATCAGCGTTTTCTCATCTCCAGCTCTTCCTCAGGTAGAGCACTCCTTCTGTCCCGCTGAATATGCACTTTGTCTTCTACAGACACCTGAGAATGACCGGGGAAGCAGATTCGGGCGCTGTTGGTGTTAGCATTTGTTAGGGATCTTGTAGGAAGGAAGAAACTAATGAACAAACAACCAAATAGACAGACAAAGGAATAATTAAAAAGAGGGACTTTTGAGCTGGACCTGGATGTGGAAACCTGGAAACCCACCTACAACATGAAAAAGACCTGGGTTTGTAGCACAGTGGTAGAGTGTGTGCCTGTCATGTGTGATGGTCTGGGCTCAATATTCAGTACAACAACATTTTTAAAAAATATCTATCTATCTATCTATCTATTTATTTATTATGTATACAATATTCTGTTTGTGTGTATGCCTGCAGGCCAGA
>LOJH01026996.1:0-16988 GCA_001685095.1 Ellobius talpinus
TTCTTTATTAACCAATGAAAGTAACACATAGGACAGATGACCCTCCTATATCACCCAACTAGTGTCCCTGCCTAGTTATCCACTCTTCTTTCCCTGCTCCCAAAGGTCCTGCTGCACCTGCTTTTAGAGGCACAGTCTCAGTGTAGCTTCTCCTTCTGTATGCAAGAGGGTGAACCAGGGAGATAGTGACAGGCATGGTGGTTATGCAGCCTTGCTGCTTTGTGCAAAAGAACCTGCTTGGCTCCTAATCCAGCCATGTTCTCTGGGCTGGACGATTAGGAGATGTTTCATAACTCCTTGGTGCCCTGGTTGCCTCGCATAACAACTAGAGATAACAGTTCTGCTGATGTCAAAGCTGCCTGTGCATGTTACATGGCTTTTCCTTATGCAAATGTCTGAGGTCTGGCACAGAGTGAGAGCTAAATGTGTCACCACAGACCAGACTTGTTTCCCAGTTGTGGGTAGTTACTGTGGAAGAGGACACGTGGACTAGAACTTGAATGATCTGGTTTGTGACCAGACCTTGGGATTATAGCAGTCTTAGAGCTTGGATATTAAGTCTCCCCTATAAGCACTTGGCCCTCAGTGCTGTTGTGGGGTCCTATGGGACATGTAGACCAGAAGTGGATGACTGGGGTCGGGGCCTTAAATGTCAAATATGCCTCTTGGGAGAGCCTGGATTTTCTGTTTCCTGAAGTCTGCTGCTGCTGCTGCTGCTGCTGGAGAAATGAAGGCTGAAGCTGGAGGGAGCCGAGCTGGATGCTATGCCTGTCCCACCAAAATGAACTGCATCCTCTGAAACTGTGAGCTCGAAGAAATCCTCCCTCCTTTAAGTAGGCCCAGTCAGGTCGCTTATTACAAGTAGAAGAAGAGAAACTAATACAGGCGCAGCTGTGTTGGTGAAAAGAATTGGATAAGCAACAGCCTAAGGCTGCAGGGCTGAGAAGAAAGAGTCTCTAGCAAGAGCCTGCCATTTCCCTCTTGTCCCCTTCCACCCAATTCTAGGGTAGATATTTGAGATCTTACTGACAGACCAGCCTTTTCCAACATACGATGCCAGCTCCCCTTACCTGGCACTCTTTGTATTTGTTTTGGGATGCTTTGTGTCTTTCATGAATGAAGTCAACTGTTTTGTGCACCTACTTCATGGCAACAACCTTCCCTTCTGGTTTAGGCCTTATTGGGTCCATGGAGGAGTGAGGTGGGGGTTTTCTTCTTGGTGAATTGATTTTCTCTATGACTGTGGTATGTATGCCTATCATTCCATTCTGTAAGCTCAGCTCACGGTAGAGACTCGGTAGTTGTTGATTGAATATATAAGTAGGTAACGACTAAATAAACAAATGATGGGACCAAGGATACAGCATTTTCCAACTAAGACCAATGAAACACAAGAGTTGTGTCATTCAATGTGACAGCAGTTGTTCCTCACTTGGAAACTCACGAGAAATGTAGAACTTCAGGTTCCATCAGGTCCCTCCCCAAACCTGCTGGATCAGAGCCTGTTCACTAATAAGGTCCTTGGGTGACTCACCTGTGCTCTACAGTTGGAGAAGACTGGTTTAGCAGTTAAGAGAGAAAGCTCTAGAGACTGGATATAAATCCTGGTGTGTGTGCACTCCAACAGTGGGTTGTAAACTTTAGTTTCCACATCTGTCAAATGAGCAACCATTTTGTGCTCTTGGGATGTTAGCAGAAGTAAATGACTCACGCAATGCTTGGGAAGTAATACATGATGTATTGGATTGGCAGTTGAGTTTCTCCAAGCCTCTTGGGCTGCCCATGAGGCAAGGAAAGCAGAAAAACAAACAAACAGTTCTTTCCAGATCTACATAGACATTGGGCCAACTTCCTCTCTACACTTGGTAGCTGGTAGCAGGACCAAAAGGCTTCTGGCTGCTCCTTCCTGCACGGGGCTCCCTTGCTGACATGAGTGATGTGGCCTTTTTCTCAGCTGTCAGGCTGGAGCTTCCTGAAGCAGAGGACACCATCCAGACACAGAAGGAGCACCTCCTCTTCCCCTTGGCTGAGTCATGTCATCTCCATTCAGACAGGGATCTGGGCAGGTAGGAGACTCTGCAAGCTGGTGGAGATGCCTCGGGCCAGAGATTGGGTGACTCACATTGCACAGTGAGTCATCTGTGTTGCATAAGGGCAGATAAAGAGTATTCAATTGCAACACAAGCCCAAAACTGTCCCCTCATACTGGGAAGGGGAGGGGGAGACTTGCCTGGAGGCATGTCCTGGAATTTATATGCCCAAGGAAGATACTTTCATCATTAGCACATTCGTCATCATTTGATGTGGCTAAAATCTGGAGCAGGCAGGTAAATTGCTTTTCAGAGCAAGGGAGAGATGGTGGGTAGCTCACTAACAAAGAGATAGAGATTAATTAGCACCCAGACACTAGAGATAGGAGAGAAGGTAGTAACTCCTCTTTAAGAGCTAAGGAGAAAAGTTGTAGAATCAGACAAAAAAGCAATTAAATCGAGGAAATGTATTTATCTAATGAACATGGGGATAAAGCTTAAAGCTTTTCTACCAATTAAGCTGACAGAGTTCTTTTTTAACATCGGAATAGTCAAGGATTTCAAGGCTCTGCAGGGATGGATAGCCACCTTAGGTCACAAGAAAGGAATCAATGCTGTCCTTCGAAAGACTTGCAACAACCAGCCTTCTAGGTTTATGCTAAAGCCTAGATCTGAATGCTATAGAAAACCAAGGATATTTAGGAAGGAAGAAATGGTAACTAAATCCTTACTTATCGTATGGAAACAAGACATAGAAAACAATCTTTAAGATCAACTTTGCAGTTTGCTTTCATCTTTAAATAGTAAAGCTACCATTCAGGCAGGTATGGTAGAAGCCTTGAGAGTCCCCAAGGCCATAGAAAATGCCACAAGTAAAACGTGAGGTAAAATGAAAGACCAGAAAGTGAGCCTTGGGACCAAGGCTACATTAACAGAAAGTAATAGGTCACTCCAGTTTGAAAACAAAAATCAAACTCTGTAAGTCTTGAAGGAGAGCCAGCAGCACAATTAGGAGCCAGGGAGCAGCTTTTCCTTTAAATAAACTTTAAGAAATTTCCACGGCAATACTGCTTTATAGCGTAAGTGTGTATATGTCTAATAAATTAATAAACACACTTACATAAACATAAACATGCAAGTATATATCATTTAAGAGGGATAAGGCATGTAGTTCAATATAAAGAGCACACTATGTATAATATAAACCATAAATGAAATTAGAAGGAAGATGGCTGTATAGCTGATGCCTTATCAACCTTAGATTGCATTCATGCATGACTGTAGACCCGCAAAGATTAGCCAACTTACAACTTTAGTGCAGTTGTACTTTAGAAGGAAAGCATATGGGTGTGGATTGGGTGCTATAATAATCCCTATGGATTAGATGTTTCTTGTGCAGGGAAATTATATTTCCTTATTGCAGATATCGCCAGGCAACAGTGTTTGCGGGGGGAGTCTTCAGTCTTTGACCTCATACCAGATGAATCAGACTTCACAGCCCTGGTGGCCACACCCTTTCATCCTTCCCCTGCCTGTTTCAATACCCTGTCAGTGAGCTGACATATAATATGCACATCGTGTCTAAAGAACAAAAATCTTGACATTTCCATCAGAGAGTTCTGGAATTTTATACATCTACTTGAATGTCAATAGGGCCATGACAGGATGCCCAGAAATATGAGAAAAGAGAGAGTCCCAGTTGTAGGCAGTCTCCACAAAGCCACCTTGAGTAAAATGGTGAGTCCAAAGACCAGAAATTGGTGGCAGAACCAAGTAGTGGTATCCTGGTAACCTGGTTAATATCCCAACCCTACTCAATAGTTGGGAGTCTGAGCACACACTCTAGCAAGTGCGAGGCATGAAGTTCTTCCCAAGTGCTGTCTACCACGAGATGAAACACCAGATCCATTTTATAAATGGAAAGATCCACCCTTTTCTTGCCTTATTGGAGAGCTATGATCTATGGATCAGATGTAGCCAACTGCCTAGTTTTTGTTTACATGTTTGTTTTATGACTTCAAAGTTAAGAATAGATTCTATTCACTTAATAACAAAATGGTTTAAAATGATTATATGATTATGTAGACTTTCTGTGGACATCAAATTTGTCCAGTGTCGTTACTCTCTGGCTCTTTAAGGAAAACATCCTGGTTGATCTTCATAGTTCCAACCCAGCCCCTCCCTGTTCCTTTCTATCTGTAGTACTAGGGTGCTCCTTGCTGGCATCTCGATGCCAATCTGTCCCTTCTGCACATTGCCCTTCTGTAGTAGCATCCAGAGCACACAAAAACACTCCTTTCCTTGCCTTAGAGTCTTCTGACTGTTCAAAATGAAATCCAAACTTCCTATCTTGGTCTCTAAGCACAAGGCTCCTGCTTGCCCTTCTTTTTGTCACCAGTAGCAGTCCCCAGGGTCATTTGTCATTATACCTGACCTCTCCATTTATCTCACATGATATATGGAAAATCTTAAGCCTTTGAGTTCATCTCATAAAATCAGGGACCTGGTCTTGGTGACATGTTCTCCATTACACAATAAGCATTAACATGTGCTCATAGGATAAAAATGGATGAACCTAAGTCTTCAGAGCAGCAACACTGAAATAGATATGTTTTATCACTAATTTACAGATGGGTAAGAAGAGATTAAGGTGAGGGGGGAAAATCCAATGAGCCAATGGCTGTGGTGAGAGTCCAGGTCTTTCTATGATGGTCCCCATTTCAACACAGCAGCTTCGCTGTGCTACATTGCCTGGAACATACCGTTGAATGTGTGAACACATGACCTTTTCCTACAGTAAATATGTTTACCTTTCACTCTCTGAAAGTTTGCCTGTAATGCTCAGGAACCAGGGTCTGGAACTGGGCCAGACAGACTTGCTTTCATTATAGAGCAGCGGCTGACACAGAAGAATCTAAACGCCCTTCTCTATTTTCTCCCTCTCCTACTGAACAGCATGCAGCTACCCCTCTGGCCAGAACCCTGAGCTCCTGTTGATTTAGCTGTGCTCAGATGTCTCTTTGGACTCTTTCACAGTTCTTTGATTGGCAGTGGTTTAGTGCTAAGGTGGGGCTTCAACACCTCACTTCATCTTTGACATTCAAGTGGGCTGTGGCCCTGTATATTTGAGTGTTTGATCTAGAATCAATATAGTAAAGTTCACAAGACTAGCAATCTAAACTCAGCATTGTTGCTGCTAGCCTTGTGATCCAACACCAATGTGCTTAATTTTTAAATGTTCTTGAAATTCGCCCACAATGTGAGTTGTTATCTCATACACTAGTCTTCACGCATCGGACCTAGCTCCTTGGCAGTTCCTAGAAGGTCCCTCTTTCTCTGCCTGGCTTACATCTGAGCCCTCTCCCATCACTTCCCTCATATGTCTGGCCATCAGAGTGGCTCTCTGGGACATGAGTCAGGGACTTACCCATTAAATCAAATCCTCCTAACCAGGCTTCCCGAGCATGGATACTCCTCTCAGAGAAGTGAAGCAACTGGTCAAGGTCTCCCAAAGAGGAAGCAAGAGTTTTGATGTTGTTCTTGTGTTTGCTTTCTCTAGGGGCAATCTCTTCACCTCAGATGGCCTTCTTCTCTTCAGGTGAAGAGTTCTTCAAGGCCAGCTCACCAGTTGCGTGCACTCAGGGCTTTTGCCTCTTGTCTAACACCACTCCATGGGTCTCTTGTGCCTGGAGATTCCATATCAGCACCTGTTGCCTGTGTTATGCAGGGCCGTCCATGTGGAGAGGATTATTGGGTCAGCCAGAGGAGAAAATGGCATTTTTTTTCAGGGAGATGGAGTAGGAATGCAATGGTGTACTTCCAAACCAGCCACAAATAAAGGACCCTTCTTATTTACTTTTTAACCTGGTACAACCTCTTATTTATCGAGACAACAAATTCACTCTGTTCCTTTTATTTCCCTCTTGAGGCCATCTCCTGAGGCCGGGGAATGAAAGGATTGCAGCAGTAAGCCATCGGCAAACCAGCCTGTTATTCAGTACCTTTTCTCATACAGCAGTTATTTGTAAACTAATCAATAAACTTTTCTTATTTCGTGTGCTCCTTTAGAAGTCTGAGCGGCTGCCTGCTGAACCACAAAGAAACTTAATATAGGCATGATCTCCCTTCTGTGCTGCCGCTTCTTCCCCCATAGAACCCTGAGCCCATCTGAAGTGTTTATACCTAGGCCTGTGAGAAGCTAATCTGTATGGAAATAAAGGATGAAAATATTCAGATTGAGTTTTACTAAGTGAACCTGAGGTTCTTCTGTTCGGCAAAACAGGGCAAACAAATGTACTTCCGATACAGAATAAATCACAAACTTGACAACTCCCATCTCTCTTTTGCTATTTTGCTTAGAGGGAAGAATTCACAGAGCTGTGCCTGGAGACCGACAAGCATGGGTCCTTCTCTGGGAAGTAAGTCCCCGAACAGGACTAATGACCCTGTTAGGATCGGAGTGGTCTTTTCTTAAGCCAAGAGAGACAGAGAAAATGGACAGAGGTGTGTCGGTGGCCGTCTTCCAGAATGACTCCAAGTCCTCCCACAATGAAATGGTCTCTGACTTTGATCAACAAAACCAGAGTGAGGTAGCATCGTATCTGTGAGTTTTGAGACCCTACCATAGAGTCTCGTGAGAGCCTAGGAGAGGCTTACCCAGTGACACAGATCAGGACATCCTTTCTGAAGCACTTTTCTCCAAATGAGGTCATTTCATTTTTTAAATTGATAGGTCAACTGGGATCAATGAAATGCAGGTACCACATTGTGAGAATAGCAAGGAACAGAGAGACAAGCTCCCTTCTCTCAGGAAGACAGATTTAGTTACCTCAAAGCACAAGCCTGAGGTGTGAGGAAGAGGGATAGGAAGAGGAAGGAGGCTTTTCTAGTGCAAAGAATGTCAGGGACAAACATTTGGAAACACAAAATATCCCCATGTCTTCTGTAGACAGTTGTACTCCCATGACCACTGGAACCCTTGAAGCTTAGAGGGAGGAGATACAATGATGGAAAAATACTCTTTCTGGTTGAAATAACAGGCAGCATAGGAAAAAAATCTCTTTTAATGTTCCTTTAAAATAAATTTATATTAGCTTTTATTTTTAATTATGTATATGTGTACATGCGCACATAAGTGCAGTGCCTAAGGAGGCCATACGATGGCGCTGGCTTTCCCTGAAGCTGGAATCATGCATGGGTGTGAGCTTCCTGATGCCAGTGCTGGGACTCAAACGCAGTCTTCTGAAAGAGCAATATATGCCCTTAATCTCTCAGTCCTGTCTCCATGCTCTCTTAAGCATAAAACAATTAGTATCTTTAGATTAAATTCTTCAGACAGCTTTCACTTCTGCATGGCCCACATGCTTCAGTACATGTAGGGGTATCATTGTACTATGGAGCAGAGGTAAAGGGAGGGAAGCAAAGACCAAGGACTGCCCAATTATTAGGTGACTTATGGATTCAGGAGTTGAGCTAATGCCTGAATAAGGCAGCACACGCAATATAGTTAGAACATCAGGCTGAAAACAAAGTGTCAGCATGCTATAAACTCAAGGGGGGACAGAAGACAGCTTTGAAGGGACCGGACAAAGCCGTGTGAAGCCATCTAGGAGGGAAAAGGATTCCTATTGGCTGCCATTTATGTATAGGGCTGTGTGACACCGCCAAAGGTAAAACATATTTGTTTCCCAAAGATGTCATTATCTAATGTACACAGCATAGAAGGCACTTTTTATGTCTGTCATCTCATGTGGTCGCATGCCACCTATATGAGGTGAATAGTGTTACATTCCCCATTCCTTAGTTTTGGAGATCAAGGCTCAACAAGGTGACACCAGATGCTCAAAGCCATAGACCAGAGCAAACCGATCTCGGGTATAAATGTTGAGTATCCAAGTCTAATCAGGAGATAGAGGCTCTATTCTCCCTGAATAGTGTAGACCTTGGGGACGCTGGAAGTCCCATGGCCTGGGTAGGACCACCTCTCCTGTTTTCTAAAGCCAATGTGGACACGTATGTCTAGGTTCCCCTTATTGGCTGTAACTTATGAACTAGAAGTCAAAGACAAAGACATTCTGCTTACAACTTGGCTGGTGATGAGCAGAAAGGCTGTGTAGCATTCTGGGAGCCCTGTGACGTAACTCAGTCTCTGCAGAAGTTTGGTGTGGACTGTCTCAAGGAAAAAAAAATGCCTCCCAACTCCTAGAGGCTATTGTCCTCACATAGTCTCCCTGTCTCTGTTTTTCTGTCTCTTTCTCTCTCTCCCATCTCTCCTTCCCCATTCCTCGTCCTCTCTATCTCCCTCAACCGATTCCTATCTCTCTCTCCCTCCCATCTGCCTTTATGTCTCCTTTTCTCCTCGCTTCTGCCGCATTTCCAGCAATGCTAAGAGGGTCTCCGTTCATCAGAGTCACATGAATTCTCTGTTGAAGGAGGGTTCCTTTGAGCACGGAGTCTTTCAATCTCCAAGGTATGAAGCAAAATTGTACTCTGTCTCTTACATCTTCCACCCAAAGGGGAAGCGTATCACTTTAGGACATATGCCATTGGCCGAAGAAAGTCAGAAGGCTGCAGTTATTGTCAAGGGGGCTGGGAAAAGAGAATCTTATGAAGTATACAGAAGCAGAGCATAAACGTTTGAGGGATGCATCAATGACCTCCATAACTCCTTGGTAGGAGGAATGTGTACTCATCCTTGATCCTTGGCCACTGGGCATAGCCTGCACCAGTAGGGAATCAGTAGGACTGGACATTGAACTTAATTCAGTGTAGCAGCCGGAGGAAAACCTGTCAAAACACCATTCTGGAACCCTCCTAGGAGTTATACAAGGCAGAGCAACACTCTGAAATCTGGCTTGGGAAGTTACTAAGTTGAGTTGTATACTATAAATTAATGGCAAATAAATCTATTTATGTGTGTTTGTCTGTGAATGTGTATGTGTGTGTGTGTGTTGTACACAGGTGAAGTGCATGCAGTTTGCTATCTTTGCTAGGCTGAATGGACAGTTAGCCTTTGGGCTCTATCTGTTTCTGTCTTCCAGTGATGAAGTTACAGGCAAGCAGAGACATGCCTGGCTTTTTATGGGCTGCATGGTGGAGACTTGAATTCGGATCCTCATGCTTGTTCAGCCACTAAGCCATCTCCCAGCCCCAGGTCTGAGTGTCTGTGTAATAGGAAGCATCAAAGGGGTTTTCCCCAAAATTCTGATGTGTTCAGCATAAATACAGATAGCTTATAGGCAGTGCTAAGGGATTAAAGAAAAATAAATTCTTGCTGTTAATATGCAATGTGACGTTACATAGGTCTAGACTTCCATTTATTTAAACATCATTTAAATTTGTGAAAAGATAGAGGTAGTGGATAGAGAAGTTAAATAAAATATTTAGGTCCACACAAGCTGATTTCTACTGTGTTTCTTTTCATATTTAAGTAACGTGTGTGTATCTAATTGGAATGAAAAAAAGAGGAGTCAAAATGCTGAGAACATTCTTACTTTGGACAAGTAATTTACTATTTATCAGTAATGCTAGTCATTTCCCCAAAATGTTTATTTAGTGTCTATGGTGTTTTGGATAACGAACAGCAAATAATAGAGACAATCTAGTCCTTGATTTGATGGGAACTATTTTCTAGTGGAAGACAGACACTGAGTGACTAGACAGACACAGGCTGTCAGGATTTGGTGGGCTGAAAAGTCCTTTAAAGAGAAACAAAGCAGAGAAGGAGAAGGGTGAGTGACATCTGGCTGCAGGGAGGACAGCCCAGGGACGCCTCTCTGAGGAGGTAATATTTGGATTAAGACGCGTACAAAGGGAATGAATCACCAGAGGGTTTCAGGAGAGAGTCTCGCGGAGACAGAGCCCCACATGCGGGGGCACCTGTAGAAGAAGGAGGAGGGTGTGTCTGTGAGCAAGAAGGGCAGCGTGGGACAGAGTGAGGCCGAGTGAGGACAGAAAGGAAGGGACTGACAAGAGCGTGCAGAACAGACAGAGGGACTGGGACTGCATTCCACGGGCAACACAGAACTGTCAGGATAATGTGAGAAGGAAAGTGACTGATCTACTGTATACACGTATGCATCATACACACACGGATACACATACATACGACACACATGGGCGCACAATGCACACAGACACCGATAAACAGACATATACCCAGATGCACAGAAACTAGAGACATATAAAACATACAAGAACACAAAGATTAAGTATGGTAACACATGCGCTCATCATGCACACAAACATATACACATGTACACACTAATACATATAGACATACACATACACATTTGAACAAATACTCAGACACAAATGTACACACTCATATACAGTTACACACACACACACACGCTGGATACAAGGCTGGGACTGGAGCTCTGCAGTGGGGGAATAGATGGGAGGATATGAGGAAGCCCCACTCAGGAACCCCAGCTTGATGTTGATGTCTGGATTTGGATGCAACATAACTGTTGGTGTCACTCAGTGCTGGGTGGAGTCTTCCAAGAGGAGGGAAGCTGCTGGGGCTAGAGAAAAATCACTAGAAACTCATTGTTCAGGGTGGGACATCTACCAGCAAGGCCTCCCTCTTTAGATGGTGACCACTGAAAAAATATGAAAACTGGGCTGATTGGGATTGAATTCCTAATTTTAGCTTCACTGCCTAAGTTAGCAAGGTCCATCCAGATGAGTTGACCTTATGAGCTATTGGGCTTTTTGTTAGCTGTTCTGAGGCTTCTTCATGCTTCTCGTGATGAGCTGACATTTGACATAATGCCTTTGTTATTATGTTAAGAAAAACAGACTTGAGGTTAGTCACTATAATAATCATCACGTCTGGCTTTCATTCTGTCTATTCTTGAGTGTGGGGGAGGATGGGGATTTCTAGTAGAGTGGGAAATCCTACACAAGTGCCAGCTTCTGTAGACAGCGGAGGGAGCTGTTGTGGGTGACCTTGAGCTGAGGTACCATTAATAGCTGTGGTGGCTACAAATTTTTGTGGTGTCTTGGGCTTCTCCTACAGTCTGAGGGTGTTCATGAACATCTGGACACTTCTGTGCTGGCCCGCTAGTCATAGAAATGGCATCCAACATTAATGTTTATGGAAAAAAGAGAGGGGCGGATGCTGTGGAGGATGCTGTTCCCCAGAAGACAGAGTGTGTGGACCCTTATGATGGAGGTGGCCCCTGTGAATCACAACTCCCTGCTTACAAGTACCTTTGCTGTGTGACTTGTATTTGATTTCTTCATGTTCTGAATCTGAAGTGAACCTTGAGACTTGCTTGGACCAACACAATATGGTAGAAGGGACATGTCACGGTTTCTGAGTCTAGGCCTCAAAGGCCATGCGTGTCTTCTTGAAGATAGCTGCTTTCATGCCACATCTAGACTGGTCTCTTGGAAGATAGTGAGAGTCCTGGAGGGAAGCCAGCACAGGCATCCAGACATGTGAATGAATAAGCTCGGAAGAGTCAGCCCCTGTATGATAGCAGGTATGACCAGAGACCTCCATAAGAAATAGCCAGCTGAGCTCAGCCCATACCCCTCCAGTGGGATAGTGAATGAATGAGCAACAGTTGGCTTCATCACTAAGTCTGGGGGTGATTTGTTATCCAACTGTAAGTGGTGAGGAAAATAAAACTATTGACAGCAGAGGCAGAGAAGGAGAGAAGTGAGTTGTGGGGTGGTTAGCGTCCTCTGATGAGCTGCCTGATTCTGTTGAACCCTACCTCTCTGTGGACCTGCCATTTCCTTCACAGGGTAGCAAACCTGACGTCCAGGAAATCCAACCATTAGTTCAGAGTTTGATGTCTAATGAGCACTGGAGCTAAGACCCAGAGTCTGTCTATATGCCCTAAATCCACTCTTTAACCACACATTACCAGCTTCAACCATTATAACACATCCTCTTCTGGTTTGGCTGTGCTTTATCCAGCCTACACTATTATTTTTTTTATAATAGATTGTCAAGCTTGGCTCACTTGAATAAGTCACTTAGCAAGCACGTTTAAAAAAGAAACATCTTGTCATTGGGACCAGTCACCCTGTCTAATTATTTATCAAAAGCCTTCCCTATGGCGAGCTCCTGATTGCTTTGAGTGAATGAATTAATTTCATATTTACAACAACCTTGTAATCACTGTCAGACCCATTTTGTCACTGGCGAAAATGAGGCATAGGAAACTAATGGCTGCTCAATGGCTCCAAAGAAGACCTTTCTCCCAGGACATGAGATCCCACCCTGGGACAGTTTGCCTGGGACACATGGGCAACATTTGGTGAGGTTTGTGACTTACATAACTGGGGACATGATCCTGGCATATAATCAGCCAAGGTCAGGAAAACCACTATAATGCCTGGTGTGAACAGGACAGTATCTACCAGAAAGAATAACTGTGCTGGTTTGTATATGCCAGCTCTACACAAAGTCATCTGGAAAGAAGGCCACCTCTGTTGAGGAGTCACCTCCACTGGATTGGCGTATGGGCATGTCTGTGGGGGAATTTCCTTGATTATGATTGATGCAGGAGGGCTCACTCCACTGTAGATGGCACCACTCCTGGGCAGGTGTTCTTGGGTTGAAACAAAAAAACAAGCCGATCAAGTCCTCAACACCATCATTTCCCTGTCCTCAAACCTGCATCATTCCCAACCTGCAAGTAGGAATACTGAGGCCGAAGATTAAGATGAAATGTCTCCCTTCATATCAAACTCAGGATTTGAACCCATCACCTCCAGACTCTGAACCTGGTCCTGTTTATATATTGATAAAATTGTAAACATCAGATATAACAAAACAAAACAAAAAAGTGAACGAATTAAAAGGCCTCAGATTCCTGGAGACTACTTGCCAGTGGAATTCCTTAGATCACCAGCCAGGAGCCCCTCTGCAGGCCCAAGCAGATGTCTTCCTCTTGTGGGGCAGATTTTCTGCCATGTGTAAGTGTTCCCTTCATGCCTGGCTGTGACCTTCTGATTAGATTAGCTGATGACATGCCAGGTGACATCCCGAGCCTGGGAAGTGATTAGATCCTCAGCCTGCACAGACTCACTCCTTCAGGGGTTCTGTGTGTTATTCCGCCATTTTCCTGGGAGTGCTTCTATTTTCTTATTTATTTATTTAGCCACTAAATTATCTAATTAGTGACATATATTGTTGACACACGGGCCACTATGAATATTTACGGCTTACTCTTCCATGCATTTATCTAAATAGGTGGCATGCCAGAGCTAGGTAATAAGGAATAATGATTCTTCCGAAGAAGAAGAGTTACAGGGAATTACAGAAGAGGGGGAAAGTTTTGTACCGTGGGCTCCAGCTTCCAACCACATCAATCAATTCTTCCTGAGATAGAACAATTTCATAGCAATGACAAAAAATTTATAGTAATGACTGAATCAATACCCAGCCCTGATGCACTTTCAGCTGTTACTTTTATGGGCCCTCCTGTGTCTATTATATATCCCTTAGTGTGGCAGCTGAGCAAGCGTGGTGAATGCCAACAGCCACAGGGAGGAGTCAAGGCTCCCAGCTCCTGAGAAGACACTCATCTATCACAGTCCTCTCTCCAGTGGATCCATTTATAGCTCTGAGGCCTGAGAAGGAGGGGCTTACAGAGATCAACAACCCATCCAACCAATGTTTGTTTTTAAGAATGGAACTTCCCCTTTCTGGGAAGCAAAAAAGAAATGCATGACCAAACAAACACATTCAACTAGTATTGAATAGGCCACACCGTGAAATCCCTTTATAGAACTAGGATTTCTGGTGTAGACACAATCTAAATAGATTCTCTCTCTCTCTCTCTCTCTCTCTCTGTATAAATGGTATGCTAGTTATTTTTCCTCACTACTAACTAATCACCTGACAGAAGGAGGAAGGATTCACTTTGGCTCATGGTTTGGAACAATACAGTCCACCATGGTGGGGGAGACATATTGGAAGGAGCGTCTTAGTTCATGGTAGCTCATGGTAGCAGGAGCAGAAGCAGAAGCAGCAGCTTGTGCACAGCTCAACAGACAGGAATCCTAGAGCTCAGATGGAGTTAGCGTGATTAGCACAACCTCCCCAGACAGTGCCACCTATGGGTGCCACATGAACCTGGGTGGGGCTTTGAGATAGTGAAGGAAGCAAGCAGAAATACTTGCTTGATTTTAGAGAACCGAGCAGTTCAAAGCGACTGTGTATTGGATATTGCCTCTCTGTATACAAGACAGACTCTTCCTTTGGTTTGGATAAGAATACACATAGGGGTATTAAAGGTTTTTGTTTTCGGTTAGAGAAACTGAGGGTTAGACATTCAGTGTAACTTGACCAGGACCACAGACTCAATAAGCCAGTCTCTGTAGGCACCTGTTCCTCCTTCTGTCTCCACCCTCCACAGGTCTTCCATGCTCCTAATGACATTCTAGGCTATCTTGAGGCTCTTGAATTGGGAAGATGGGCTCCATGGGTAAGAAAACATCCTGAAGACCTGAGTTTTGAGCCACAGCATCCATGCAAAGACTTAGACACAACTACGTGTGTCTATAGCCTCAGTATCCAGCAACAGACAGGCAAGTTCCTAGAGATTGCTGGCTAGACAAAATAGCAAGCTTCCTGGTCAAAGAAAGACCTTATTTCAAGGGAATAAGGCAGAGAACAATAGAGGACAACACTCACTCTCCTCTTCTGGCTTGCACACACATGTGCACAGATTTGTACACTACACATATGAAGGGGCAGGGGGATATCAGGGCACTCACTTTTTTAAGAAATGAAAAGATTTAAGTTTTAGTTATTCAGATGGCATGACTATATTGGCCAAACTCAAAGAGTAAACCTCTTGCCTCTATGAACAAATCAGTCCTGTTTATACAAATGCAGCTCTCCCTAGTTTGGTCAGTTTAATTTAGGGTTTTTGTGGTGATTTCATCAAGCTGAAGTTGAACAAACATCCTTGGATCTTCTGCCTTTGAGGTTTAGCCGATCAGCTCCTAATTCCCAAATCAGGCCATTGTCCTTTTAAAGCTGTAGAGTGTCAGAATATGAAGGAGATAAAGCCACATCAAAGCGTGTGTCTCCTAGACAGGCATGAACTCGCCCTGGCCTTCTGCAGCACATTTGCTTGGAGAACCCTAACCATGGCCATGAAGCAATCATATCAAAAGCACGTTCACTCACATCAGCCCTGGGGCCAAACATGTTATCTGATCAAGGCACTACCTTTCAAGTTCAGGTTTATCTAGTCATAACTAAAAGCATGCATTAATTATTGAGCAGATACTTAAGTGGCCCTTGCTAAGTGTCAAAGGCAATGAAAGACACTAGAATTTAGGGATGACACAACTGGACTTGTTCATGGAAGTGGTTTGTTTATGGAAGCACTTGCTCTAAGGGGGAGCCCCTGCTGTAATTGTGGAATGGTGAAAAGATGGGAGCTTGAGGGCAGATGTCTGGAGGGACAGCAATACTCAGGCACCTTTCTGAGATTTGTTCTGACGAAGGAACAGTCTCTTTGTTAAAATCTTCTGTTACTGATTTGTACCTGAACAAATCTCTTTGGGTTCAATGTTGATGATTCACTGCTACAAATTTATGTCTTTTTATTGATGGCTGGAGTTCTGAGCTAGTCTGTTTCCTGAGTTTTGCCTCTTAGCCAATTCTTTCCAACTGTCATTTTGGTTGCACACTCTGCCTGAACTTGAATCAGAGTTCATCTTTATTTGTTCCTCCCATCTTCCTTGGGTTTCACCCTGTACCCAACTCAGTGACCACAGGACTAGAATTCTGCACAGTGGACAGACACTAATCCACGAGAGGCTGGTGGTTGGATGGAGGAATTGGTAACCATATGGCTCACCCTCATTCCTCCAATATTGACAGCACTGCCTGGCTCATAATAGGTGGCTATAAATGGAGTGAGTAGGTGGTTAGGTGACTAAGTAAGACATTGGGTGATTGGGGGCAGAAATGATGGATGAGTGAGTAGATAAAGAATGGACGGATACATCTATGGATGAATGAAAGGATAAATTACTGGCAAGTTTACGAGATAGTGAGTGATAAATGCTGGATCTGCTAAGTAGGTGAATGATTAAAAGGGAGTATATGGGCAGAGTCCTACCTCAGCAAATAAATAAATGGATCAATGGATGAAGAGGTGAGTGGGTGGGTGAATGCATGGCTGCCTAGCTGCCTGGACAGATCCTGGGAGATCTAAAGACAAGTGAGTCAAATGGATGGTGGATGATGGGAGCTAGAAGGTGGGGAGGGGATCTGGGGGCCTGATATCATCCCGAAGGGTTCTCCATGCAGTTATTAACTTGGAGAAAGAGAGACATTTTCTTCAGTGGCATATCCACTGGTAAGGAAATCTTATTCCTATAGATAACCCTTCACCCATCTATACAGGCAACCCTAAAGGAATTCAGTGAACCACCAGAACAAAGGAGAGATGAAAGCAGGAGGTATACCAGTTAGGAAGAGGAAGGTTATTGGGGTGCCAAAGGGATGAGGAAAACAGAGAGTAATGGAGTAAATATGATCAAAATAATTCTATAGATGAAGTCATAATGAAATACATTATTCTATAAAGTTAATATATGCCATTAAAACATAAACAAGAGAATAGATGATGGGAGATAAGTTGGAACTGTGGTTCTTAAGCTGGTTGGGTACCAGAGGACAGGCCGAGACTTTAGCCAAAGTAAACAGTCCCCTTGGTTAAGGGTAATGATGATAGTGCTGACTTTAGGGAGATTAAGGGCATCACACATAAGGCCATGGAAAGCCTGACTGGCTGGCCAGAAGAGTGATAATGACCTGTGGTTTGAAAGCACTGTTTATAAAATCACCAAGAAGTAATCAGTGTGCTTCTTGGGTTCCTTGAGGCTACTCTGAGGAGAGCTATAACTTCATCTGAGACAGCCTCATGTGGAAGGCTAACCAGCCCAGAGTTCGAGCTGCCTCGAGGTTAC
>LOJH01026997.1:933-11589 GCA_001685095.1 Ellobius talpinus
GGTGCTGCCAGAAGCAGGCATGTCTCACTGTCAAGAAAAGTCTAAGTTCTTAAACCATTTTAAATGCCATATTCTGTAGGTCTTTGGACTGTTGAAGATTATCTAACTGAAATATATCTCTGTATATCTAGAAACTAATATGACTAAAAGTTTGATTATTATAGATGACTATCTATTAACCTGTATTGATTATACATTACATTTTTAAATGAGCTGCAAACATAATACCTTAAACAAGAGCAGAAATACATATACACATTGTAACAAAATCGATCTTAAATCTGTATGGACCAAAATCCATACCAATGCAAAGTATTCATCTCTATATGAATCCTCTCTCTTTCTGTCCAGCTGTGGTGGGCCAGGCCACACTGTTGCCCTCCTAGCCCACTCAGACCCTCACTGTCCTGTCTCCTCTTTCTGTCCAGCTGTGGTGGGCCAGGCCAAGCTCCTGCCCCCGGAGCGCATGAAGCACAGCATCAAGCTGGTGGATGACCAGATGAACTGGTGTGACAGCGCCATTGAGGTACGGCCCCCCTAAGTCCCACACATCTGTCCATACCCCTCCAGAACAGCCCTCAGGACCTGTGAGGAGCTCCCATCAATCAGGCCTGAATTTCATCCACCTTAGGGGCTGCAGTTGAAAGACTGGGTTTGCTGATGTTAGGCGAGAAACAGAGACTGGGTTTGCTGATGTTAGGCGAGAAACAGTGGGGATTGGACCCAGGGCCTCCTGAACGCTAGCAACTTCTCTGTTCCCGAGCTCCAACTCCAGGCTGCTTTGAACTTTTTTGGTTCAGAAGTAGGGTACTAAGTTGCCCAAGCTACTCTTGAACTGTCCAGTTTTCCTGCCTTAGCCTCCTGTGACACCAGGGCTGGTTGAAACACTGACGTGCTCTGATGTCTCTTGCTAGACATCCCTGCTACCCGAATACCCGAACCTCTGTGCCATGGCACAGCAGAGGAAGGTCCTGATCCCGCTCTCACACTCCTCCAGGGTCCAGCCGCATGCTGTCTTCACGGTACTAGCCAGAGGCTCCTTCACAGCAGCTCCTGCTCTAGTGAGGGCATCATATTACCAGGCCAATGTGCCTGTGCCTCTCTGCTTTTGTCCCTCTTCCACTATTCAGCAGACTCTGGAGGGGCCGCCCCTTCCCACCCCTGTAGCCTGAGCCTGTTAGTGCAGCATGCCAGGGCTGTTTATTAACCTGGCCCTGCCTGCTGGCTCCACTGGGCCCTTTCTGTAGTGATAAGCCACTCTTTTTGCATTGCCTCGTTTGGCAGCCTCCACCTTTGCAGGGCTACTGAGCACTTGACATTGTGACCCCTATTTAATGAATTAAAATAGCCACATGTGATCCTGCTGCCACAGTGAACCCCAGTCCTGGGTAGTTTGGCTCTTTAGACTCCAGTTGGCCTTTGGAAGAGGTTCTTCTGCCCCCTGGTGGTAAAGATCAGCAAAGCTGGTGACTGGAGGCAAAGGTCTCAGGTGTTTACAGACAAAGCTCCTTGCTCTGATCTAATCACACTCTGATCTGCAGAGACTGCCTGGAGCAGGGGCCTGACTTGGGTGGTCCTGTCTTCCTGCCTCTCCACTCCTCCCCTGAAGTACACTGGCCTTTCCCCACTGGTTCTCAACCCTCCCTAGCTGCCCCCTGCCAGGCTCTACTAGGCTTATGAGGCTCATGTCTTCCATTGCCCCCCAGTACCTGCTGGATCAGACTGACGTGTTAGTGGTTGGTGTCCTGGGCCTCCAGGGGACAGGCAAGTCCATGGTCATGTCACTGTTGTCGGCAAACACTCCAGAAGAAGACCAGAGGTGAGGCACAGAACAGTGTTGGAGACCAGGGGAAGGTGGTCATCCATGGGGAGGGGGACTGGGATTGTAACGAAAGGCTTCAAAGTGGCTTCCTGTCCTGGGCTCATGTCATGGACGAGGATGAGTGTGAACTATCTGTGGAGTGAGGCGTCACCAAGGCTTTCAGAAGGTGGTGGCTGCCTCAGGCTCTCCTCTTACTCAAGTAGTTTTTTAATTTAATTTTTATGCATTTGAGTGTTGTGCCTGTGTATATGTCTATGTACTACTTGCCTTCGTGGTGCCCACTGGAAGCCTGAAAAGGTTTCAGATCTCCTGGAATGGTGGTTACAGGCAGTGTGAGCCTCCCATGTTGGCACTGGAAACTGAACCTGGGTCCTCTGGAAAAGCAGCCAGTGTTCTCAACTGCTGAGCCATCCCTCCAGCCCCTCAAGTGAATTATTGACGGATGAAGCAGCTGGCACAGAGCCCAAGAGTTAAGGGTACCTGGTGATCTGGGAGATAGGACTCTGCGCTAGCCTTGGTCCTCCTGTGTTATGTTCCTCTGCACAGGGACGGTGAGGCCTGAGGTGTCGCTGACCTGCACATGGGTCTTCCGTGAGGGGACATGAGATGAAGATAAATGGTAGTAGTAGAAGAGAGGATTTGGAAGGGGACCTTAAGAACTGCATCCTGACACTGAGGCAAGGAAGCCTGGCCCTCCTAGAAATAACCTTTCCACATACGCAAGTCATAGGTTAACCAAGCCCTACCCCCTACATGGAGAGTGACCTGCCACATGTCCCACGTTACATATGCCTTCTCTCCCTCTCTCGTGTGCACATGCTCACACACACATCCACTAGGTTCTCCCTATTGTCTCCTAAGGCACCTCTAAACACAAGACATCTGGCTTGCAGTGTCTTGGGACTTACTACTTCAGGCACCACCATACTGTTGGCATTAATTAGCCTCTTCCCTAAAGTTGATTCACTCAATGCCTCACTGGAACTTCCCCTCTCTGTCTACACAACTGAGCGGGAGCAGGGAAGGCAGGGACGGGGGACTAGAGGTGCTCGAGAAGACCAAAGGAAGACTCAAAATAGGGATGGGCAGTGTCTTAGTTAGGGTTACTATTGCTGTAATGAAGCATCATGACCCAAGGCAATTTGGGGAGGAAAGGGTTTATTTGACTTCTACTTCCATATCACAGTCCATCACTGAAGGAAGTCAGGGCAGGAACTCAAACAGGGCAGGAACCTGGAGGCTGGAGCTGATGCAGAGACCGTGGAGGAGAGCTGCTCACTGGCTTGCTGTCATGGCTTGCTTAGCCTGCTTTCTTATAGAATCCACCTAGGACCAGCAGCCCAAGGATTGCACTATCTGCCATGGTCTAGGCCATGAGATAATACGCTACAGCAGTGGTTCTCAACCTGTGGGTCTTGACCCTTTGACAGGTCACCTAATACCATTGGAAAACACAGGAATTTACATTATGATTCATAACAGTAGCAAAATTACAGTTATGAAGAAGTAACAAAAATAATTTTATAGTTGGGAGTCACCACAGCCTGAGGAACTGTATTAAAGGGTTGCAGCATTAGAAAGGTTGAGAACAGTTTTGCTTGCAGCCTGATCTTATTGAAGCATTTTCTTTCTTTCATTTTTGAGGGGGAGTGGTTCAAGACAGAGTTTCTCTGTGTAGCCCTGGCTGACCTGGAACTTGCCCTGTAGACCAGCCTGCCTTGAACTCACAGAGATCCACCTGCCTCTGCCTCCCAAATACTGAGATTAAAGATGTGTGCTGCCACCAGCCAGCCCGTGAAGGCATTTTCTTAATTGAGGTTCCCTCTCCCATGACTTTAGCCTGTGTCAAGTTGACATAAAACCATGCAGCACATTGACTTCTTGTCAGCTTGACAGACACACAAACCACACTCAGCCACAACCTTTCCTTTCTCAATGATCCCAAGATCTCACGTGAAAGACATAAATAACTTTAAAAGACTCACAGTCTTTTTTAAGAATACTTATTTATTTGTCATGTGTACAATATTCTGTCTGTGTGTATACCTGCAGGCCAGAAGAGGGCACCAGNTTTGGAAGAGCAGGCAATGCTCTTAACCTCTGAGCCATCTCTCCAGCCCAAGACCCACAGTCTTTACAGATTCAAACACATTAGAAGTTCCTTTAAAATACCCGTCTCTTTAAAAATCAAAAATCTCTTCTACTGTGGTCCCCCGTAAAAAGCAAAATTAAGTTAAATACTTGCTTGTTTCTAGAGGGAAGAAGCAGGGTACACTCAAAATCAGATCAAAGCAAAATCAACAATATAAATAGCTCAACGTCCAATGTCTGGGATTCACTCAACAATCTTCTGGACTCCTCCAAGGGCCAAGGGCCACTTCTCCAGCTCCGCCATCTACCGCTCACACACTTGTCTTCTAGGTTCTGGCGGCTCCACTCCACCACAGCTGCTGTTCTTGGTGCTTAGCCCATGTATACCGGCTGGTTTTGCATGTCAACTTGACACAGGTTAGGGTGATCAGAGGAAGGAATCTCAGTTCAGGAAATGCCTCGGTGAGATCCAGCTGTAAGGCATTTTCTCAATTAGGAATCAATGGGGCAGGGCTCATTTCCATTGTGGGTGCTGCCATTTTTCTGCTGCTGGTTCTGGGTTCTATAAGAAAGCAGGCTGAGCAGGCCAGTGAGCAGCACCCCTCTATGGCCTCTGCATCAGCTGCTGCTTCCAGGTTCCTGACCTGACTTCCTTTGGTGATGAACAGCAATGCTAAAGTGTAAGACTAATAAACCCTTTGCTCCTCAACTTACTCTTTAGTCATGGTGTTTCATCATAGCAATAGCAACCCTAACTAAGACACCATGGTACTGGCATCTCCAAAATACTGGGGTCTTCTGCCACAACTGGGCTGTACTTTCTGGCGCTAAGTCTCAACTTCTTTACATGACCCCTTCAGTCCTGAGCCTTCAACTGCCACTGAGGCTGCACCTTCCCCAGTGGCCTCTCCTGGCCTCTCACAGTGCAAGCCTCAGCTGCTCTCCATGACCCCTTCCTGCCTTCAAAAGCAGCACTTCCTGGGTGACTCTTACATTACCAAGTTCAGTTGCCAATTGTACAACCTTGGCCACCTCTGGAACACAGCTTCTCTGTGATGACTCACAGGATACACTTCCCAGAAGACTTCACCTCAGTGATGCTGGCCCTTCCACAGTCCTCTCCAAAACAACATGGTCAGGTCTGTCACAGCAATACTCCACTATCCTGGTACCAACACAACACTATTGCTGTAATGAAACACCATGACCAAAATGGAAGGTTTATTTAGCTTACATTTCCGTATTGCTGTTCATCATTGAAGTCAGGGCAGGACTCAAACAGGGCAGGAACCTGGAGGCAGGAGCTGATGCAGAGGCCATGGAAGGTGCTGCTTACTGGCTTGCTTACAGGCTTGTTAAGCCTGATTTCTTATAGAACCCAGGACACCAGTCCAGGGATGGTACCACCCACCATGGTCTGGGCCCTCCCCCATCAACCACTAATTAGGAAAAGTCCTGCAGGCTTGCCTGCAACCCAATCTTACCGAGGCATTTTCTCAGTTGTGGCTCCCTCCTCTCAAAGCTTGTGTGGAGTTGACATAAGACTGCTCAACACCAGACACAGTAAGGAACGAAGGCCAGGTTGTTCCCAGAAGCTGGAGCTGGGCTTTTGTACAGAGGGTGCCTTATCCTTAGTGTACAAAGGGCTGTGAGCCCTTTGTGTGAAGTCTCGCATCTGAAGCACAGTTTTATTGTTGCTGAGGTTGGGGGATGGGGGGTTTGTTTTGTTTCTTTAAGACAGGGTCTCTCTACATAGCCCAGGCTGGCCTCTATCCCACAATCCCTCTGCCTCAGTGTCAGGTTTTTCTTCTAGGGGAAAGGGCCCATACTTCTTACCAAGTCTTGGCCTGGTGGAAACCCAGAAAAGGTTAGGGAGCACCATTGCCTGAGCCTAGAGCTCAAAGGTCCATCTCCCTCTCCATCCCCGGCCTCTCTGCCCAGTTGCATATACAGCTGCCTGTGCCGTCATGCCGTTTCACCTTTTGGGTGATGTCTTTGTACACCCCTCTCAGCAGCAGGCACAGTCCCCTGTGCTCTCTGTCCATACTCCAGAAACTGCTGTCTCAGTTTGCATTTTACCCATGGCATGCAGTAGACTTTGGTTCTGGCTCTTTTTTTGTCAACTCAAAGAGATTTCACCTCATTTACAGCCTGCTTCCCCTCCTTCATTCCCAGCCCCTGCTCCCAGCCATTATCTCCCCTGGCAGATGCTGAGATCTACCCAGCCAGTCTTTGTGCCTTCGCTCAATTCAGCAAATGTGTACCAAATGCTCCTTGCATTGCCAGCCCCTGTTCTTGGTGATGGGTTCCACAATGCACGTGACTGTCATAGCCTACCATGTGGGCTTGTTTTCTGGGGAGTTTGTAAAGAGAATCCATCTGGCATGTTAGAGCCATTTGGCATGTGGTGAATGCCTGTGGTCCCAGCTTTCAGGAGGTGGAGGCAGGAGGATCAGGCATTTGAGGTTATCCTCAGCTACATAATCAGTTCAAGGTCATCCTCAACCTTATCCTTGTTCAAGGACAACAAAACCAGTTATAACAATTGGCCAGATTACAGTTTTTAAATCTAGCACTGAAGGAAGAACAGACTCAATGGATAGTGTGCCCTAATGAGAAGGCATACAGACACAAAGCCTTAGGCATGGGACTTGGGCCTGAGTTGCAGAGCAAACAAGAAGGGGGTCAGTAGCTCAGGGACAGCTTGCCAAGTGAGGCCCATGGGTCTCAGTCACACTGCAGAGAAACATGGGCAGAGGGCTGTAGGAATGAATGTGAGAGGCCCCAGGAGGTCCCATGCCTGCTGAGCCACCTCCAACCTTTCCTGCAGTCCGTCCTTGCACACAGCAGAGAGGGGCATTTTCCAAACCAAAATCTATTCATCGCTCCTCCGCTTCAGGGCTTCCTGGACTCATACACCCCAACCCCAACTCCTGCCTGTGTCCCATGAAGAAAGGCTTATATGTCTGCCTGCTGATGTTCCTACCTCAACCTGGCCTGTTGTTGCCTTTCTCTTCAGTCTTGCCCTCTGTGCCTCCCGTCAGTCTAACACAGCCCTGGTCTGCATCCACCCATCCTCACGTGTACTGCCTGCCCCTCTTCACTTGCTCCCTGGAGCATCTTCCTTGCCCTCCTCAGGGCAGATCCACCACCCCCACCTGTCCCATCATTGTCTTTTCTTAGCAGCATAGTTTCAGAGCATCTTTGAGCTAAATGGAAGTCTTTGGAGCCACGGCTTTGTTTCATCTGATACTCTGTCCCTTGAGCACTCTCACATGGATGTTGGGAATCAAACCCAGGTCCTCTAGAAGAGCAGTGCACACTCCTAACTACCAAACTGTCTTTCCAGCCTAATTGCACACTTCTTGAGTGTGAACTTTGTAGGTGATAGTTGCACCACAAATACCAAAAGTTGTACACACTTGGTTGGGTAGTAGTATCATTCCCTTCTTTAAAAAAATAAATAAATAAAATGCAACGGTGTCTTCACTGTGTTGAACAAGCTAGCCTCATAGCGATCCTCCTGCCCTTGCCTCATAAGTGCTGGAATTAACAATACACCCCACAGTGCCTAGCAGTTTTCATAATTTTTGTGACATAGTCCCACTGTGTACCCTGGCTAGCCTGGAATTCATAGAAGTCTGCTTACCTTGTTCCTCCAGTACTGGCATTAAAGATGTGCACCACGGCTTCCTGCCCTTGTCTTCTCCGTATTACAGCTAAGGAAACTGAAGAAGAGGGCTTAAGGGCTAGGAAGGCAGAGTTGAGATCTGTAACCTTGAAGTCTGGCAGTCTCTGGCTGTAAACACTTGAGTCTGCTGACTCCCTTAGCTGCACTGACTGTACCTGTGGGTGGGCATGAAGCTGCGTGCTGAAAATCATGTCGTCATTCCCTAGCCGTGGTGTCAAATGGAAGAGATGGAAGGCCTGGGGGCTGGTGGAGGGTCCATGTCTCAGTTATTCTGTGGCTGGAGAGACTCAGTGCCAGACAGCTCATGTGCTCCATGTGTTCTCCTCATAGGGCGTATGTCTTCCGGGCTCAGAGTGCCGAGATGAAGGAACGAGGGGGCAACCAGACCAGTGGCATCGACTTCTTCATTACCCAGGAGCGGATCGTCTTCCTCGACACGCAGGTGCCAGCCCAGTCCCAGCCCCCTCTCCCTGGCCCTTAGCATCCTCCTGTTAGAGTGTGACCCTCCCCATTCACTTTTGCACTGTGGCCTAGAGGATCTCCAAGCACCATGCCTTCAGGTGTGGCCTCGGGTCTGTATCAGTCTAGATCCTGAACTTCAACCTTATCAGGAATGTGACCTGAAGTTGAACTCTGCTCCTTCACCTGTCAGTGAGGGTGCAGGCTCTACTCAGCCTCTTGGAAGCTCGTTCTAGTCTATGGAATGGTCCAAGAAAAGTGACCAACACCTGGTACCAGGTTCTTTCTTAGAATTGTCACTGTCATTGGGTCTGACCTGCCATGGACATCCAGGCAGTGGTTCTCAGCTCCTCACCCTCAGGCCCTTCACAGGTCCTTTTCCATTTCTGACCCCAAGTTTCAGAAAAGGGCAGGCATACTGCCTGTCTGCCTGGGAGTTGCCCTAGGGTTTAAAGTTTCACAGTAGCACCGACAGAGGTAGACCTGAGCCGGATGCTCTCGGCTCTCAACACTGGGGTCTCTAGAACAGTCTCTCTCTACACTTTGACCTGTTTGCCTGGCCAGTGTCTCCCTTCCGAAGACTCCCATGGTGCATGCTTCTTGACATTCGCGGCCTCTGATGCCTCTGTTCTCCACGCCCTCCACTGTGGTGTGAATCACTGCTGTGTGTGTGTGTCTAGTCCGCAACTGCCTGGAGTCCTTTGGACACTGGGCCTGGCCCTCCCCTTGGGGAGGTTCTGCTCTCCAGACACTGACGACACAGAGTGGAAAACCTGCGATCTGGAAAGGCTTCAGGAGAACCTGGAACCCTGGGTGCCAGGCCTTGTTGTGTAGGGTCTGCAGAGACCTGAACACAAGCAGGCCTGGCCAAGAGCGCCTTCCAGAACAGCTCACACCCTGCTAAGTGGCAGTATGACTGACACTAGAGTGGTTTCCCGAGGTGTTCAGTCGACTGTGACTTTCAGGAAAGTGCTAGCCACTGTTTCTTCTATGTGCACTGATGCAATTTGTAAATTCACACCAAGTTTCACACTAATCATTTTTTGACCTAAGTAATTATTTCAGCAACGCTTTGGAAGCACATAAAACAGCCAGCGACAAAGAGTCTTTAAGGGGCCAGGGCTTATTTACGCTGTGTGAAACTTAGGAGCACCAGGGGCTCTTGGGACTCCAAGCTCTTGGAAACAGCAAGGCTTGGCTCAGGAAGGCTGGGAGTTCATGGTTTGCAACATGACCTGCTCTGCTGCTGTCCTCGGCAGTGTTTGCCTGCACTCTCAAAGCATGCCTTGCAGTAACTGCCTCACCTTCCGGGTCCATCTCTTGCAGCCCATCCTGAGCCCATCCATCTTGGACCACCTCATCAATAATGACCGCAAACTGCCCCCAGAGTACAACCTCCCTCACACCTATGTGGAAATGCAGGTGAAGGAGTCTGGTAGGGGCTGAGCTGAGGGCTGGGTGGGGTCCGGGGGGATCCGGACCAGGGGCTGGGCTGGGGGAGAGGGGGCAGTTCTGGCTGAGGGCAGACCTGGCCTCCAGCAGTCACTTTCTACCCCTTGCCCTCAGTCTGGTGCCCCTCTATGTAAGGTGGCTGCTGCTTCCTACCTGGCCACATTTAGGGCTGGCCTGTAAGGAAACAGGTCACACAGTGTCGCTCATAGAAAGAAGCCCTTTGTGCTGCCCCTTGAACTGTGTCCTGGGAAGAAGAGCCGGTGTCTGACCTCTGTCTCCCCACCCCCACCAGTCACTGCAGATAGCTGCCTTTCTCTTCACGGTCTGCCACGTAGTGATCGTTGTGCAGGACTGGTTCACGGACCTCAGTCTGTACAGGTGAGCTGCGAGACAGGCTGGAGGGAGGACAGCCTCAGGCCAGGGCCCCACCGTACCTCAGTACCCATGGGGGTACTGTTGCATGTTTGTTGCAATTGGTCGTTCCCACAGGTCCAAAAGCCTCTGCTGGCTTCTCCACACTGGGGTCTAGGTAATGCCTGTCTCCTCTGCTAAGACCCCGTAACAAACCTTCACCAAGTTCTCTCAGTCACTATTAGACTGCTTACAGGGCAGTGGTTGCAGCAGGAGTGTAGGTAGTCTTAAAGCCACCCCATGGGAAGGCCTGCACATGGAAGGATGATGGTTTCCCCGTGGCTATGAGGATGGAGCCCCTCCCTAGTTCTTCCCAGTCTGCATGCTTATGCCCTCCCTGACACAGGTGCAGTTAGGGCAAAACTGCAAACAGCTACTTGGGAGGAGTGGCTGGACACTCAGGCGAGGGTATCATGCCCTCCTCACCTTCTCCTGTGAGGGAAGTTGGTGGTCAACAAGCCCAACATGGTGGTCTTTAGCCAGTGGGCACAACTGAACTCATGAAGATGGCTAGGCCTGTGCAACAGCCCTGCAAATTGCTTACCCCTCCACAGACCTCACCTTGCTCAGTGTGGTGAAAACAGCCCTTTCTGTGCTGCCTGATAGCGCCCACACCATGAGGAAGACACCCCGGGGATCTCACCAGCCTAGGGCCCACACCATGAGGAAGACACCCCGGGGATCTGGCCAGCCTAGGGCCCACACCATGAGGAAGACACCCCGGGGATCT
>LOJH01026998.1:0-16567 GCA_001685095.1 Ellobius talpinus
GGGCAGCCGCGCCAGCTGTTTCCCCGTTCCAGCCGAGCGACGCTGGCTGGCTGGCTGGGGTCCTGTGGCTCCGCCGCTCAGCGGCGCAAGGACCCCCGCTCTCCTCTCTGTCCTTTAACCGAGAAAACGAGGAAAGCCTTGGGTTTTCGAGCTCTGTTCCTGGGCCAGGCGTGAGAGTATTACACGGCTCTGACTTACGGAAAGGTGGGAGCCGCCAGCCGGGAGAAACCACGTTTAATTGCACTTAACTACTTTGTTGCTTCTGTTAGAAACTATTACTTTAAATACATTGTTTCCACTCCTGGTCTCCCGGTGACTCGGCTTCTCCCGGGTCTAGGAGAGGATATGATGGGCGTTAGAATAGTGATCATTGAAGTCTCTGGATGAAAATACCGAAGGGTGTGACATTGCTTGTCAGCATTTTGGCCTGGGCCCGCGGTTCCTAAAAGGTGAAGTCTTCAGCGAGCTGAGTGGACGAGGAAGTAGTGGAGGGAGGCAGCGGGCTTCTAAGTGCAATCTAGGTTCCCATCCAGCACCAGGTCTGGACTTTAGGGGAGGTCTTTGCTCCGCCTGTCTCTATTTTCTTCCTGAAATGCCAGGGGGACCCAAGTGCTCTGTGTTAATCGCCATCTTTCAGAATTTCCAGTCAAGGACCCCATTTACTCTTCTTGTTCCTAGCGGGTCCCAGAGAGGTTTTTCTGTTTTTTGAAGGTTGCAACCTTTCACCACCAGGCCACTTTCTTTTTTTTTTCTTTTTCTTTCTCGAGACAGGGTTTCTCAGTAGCTATGGAGCCAGTCCTGAAACTCACTCTGTAGACCAAGTTGGTCTCAAACTCACAGAGATCCGCCTGCCTCTACCTCCGAGTGCTGAGATTAAAGGCGTGCACCACCATCGCCCGGCCTACTCCACTCATTCAGTTCGGAAATATACTTCTTCAGGAAGCTGTGTTCTAAATTAGTGAAAACTTAATGTTTTCTATTGTCTTGTGTCTTACTTTCTATGGAGGCTTTGGTACCTTCGGTCAAACATTTACAAGTTTCTTTTTACAATAACCCTCTGTGGGCATCTAATAATTAGTCATTATTTTCAAGTACCAGTACACTGTAGTATTTGTCAGTGACCTTAAAGTAACCAAGTAACCATCCTCATTTGGGCATTTTCCCATTAGATTTAAAAAAAAACAAACCTCCATATACTATCTATAGGGTTTCCCCCCATTAGAATTTAAATTTTGGAATGATCTTTCTAGTGCTTGAAATTTCGAGTTAGGAAAAGTTTAAGTAGGTTTTCTTGCCGGGTGGTGGTGGCACACGCCTTTAATCCCACAGCACTCGGGAGGCAGAGGCAGGCGGATCTCTGGTCTACAGAGCAAGTTCCAGGACAGGCTCCAAAGCTACAAAGAAACCCTGGCTTGAAAAACCCCCCCAAAAAAAGTTTTCTTGAACTACTAGGAATGTTTTTTTTTAAAGGTATTTGGTGTTTTTGTTGTTGTCATTTGGTGGTGGTTCTGTGGTGCTGGCATCTGCACCCAGGGACTTGTGTGCTAACACTAGCAGACAAGCATTCTACTACTGAAAGCCCTATCTGGCTTTTCTTTTCCTAGATAGAAAATTACCTTGGGGCTGGGGGTGTAACTACTTGGGCTCTTGGGTTCTGTACCCACTGGGGAGGAAGAACTGGATATGTCGCGAAGAGAGCACTAGGAAGGTGAGGAAAATACTGAGACCGTTTTGCAAAGGGTCTGATTGTTGACATTCAGAAACAAGCGGAGTGTAGAGGGAAAATTGCAAGCTGGCATACTGGCTTTCCAGACTCCCTTTAACACAGCAAGCTCTCACAGGTTCTTGAAATGGCGAGATGATTATAGAGTAGTACCGAATTTGCAACCAAATCTTGCTTCCAGACCATTATTAGCCAAAGGCTGATTCCACACCTGTGTTTCTGGGACTCCTACTATTGGACTTTGGTGTTTTAAATGTAAATATAAATATGTATCCACTCTACATTCATCCAAGGTGTAGGCTCACTTGATAAAGAAGGCGCTAGGAGAGACAATTAGCTTTTTTTCTTACTATGGGATCAGAAATGGTTTTCATGATTGATAAAGTTAGCAGTCTTCTGTTCAGTTTTCAGTGTGAAACTATGAAGCTCACAGATTGGTAGATAGAGAACTAGAGGTCATTTTTGAGAACCTCATTAGCTTTAAGGATGGAAGCAGTGGGCAGGAGGCCCAGATCCCTCAGCTTGCTGCTGTACAGATTTTTGATATTTCTCAATCATCTGTTATCAGTTCTCGCTGGCTCTATAGATGCTACTTGGTTGACAACACAAGTTTTGTCTACTTGAGAATACTCATAGTGCTTTCCCCTTGATAGTGCTTCAGCCTTTCTTGGAATTTACTAAAAACTGGAGATGGTGAAGTTCTTTTTCCCTTACATTGGACCAAATCAGCTCGAAAGTCTCAGGAGTTTTCATTTTGTCTGCTAGCCCCAAGGCAAGAGACAGGCAACTCTCACTTTGCCAGTTAGTGCTAAGCCTTGAGATGAACACATCCTCTGTGACTTCTGGCTCCACCCTTCTATGTTGACTGTGTAGAGGTCCTATAACTCTGTGTCCTTGTGACCGCCTCTGCCCTGTGAACCATAAGCTGTCACTGTGAGCATGGTCCTGAAGAAGAGTGCCTGCTTTCTTCTTTCATTCTAAGTGCTCAGTGCATGAGTTAGATATATGCTCCCTTTTTATCTTAGGTGTTTCTTGGCTCACTAGGCAAGCTTTGAAACCTTACTGGGCCCAGCTTCAATATGGATAAAATAGGAGAATAATACCCACTAGACAGGGTCAAATGAGACAAACTTAGCATGATACCAGCACACTGTGAATGGTATATAAATGTTCCCCTTCTAGGGATTCACATTAGAGAAGAACCATCTATCTTAATTCTTTTCAATAATTTCAGATTTCCCTTTCAGGAAATGTGAATTGACTTTAACCTTTGCACTTTATGTGACAAGAAATGCCCATACGCTGTTTCCTGAGTTGGACCATGGAGGAGTTGGAGTTTGAGTACAGTTTTTACTCCATTAAGTTTCATATTCCCAAGATACACCACAGGGCCTCTTATTCCCAGTCAAACAAGATTGTCACCTGTGATCCAATTGTTCTGCCTAGAGACCATGTTAAGTAATTATGGAAGTAGAATGACCAGAAAAACATAGTGGCTGCTCCACCTTGTAGTGATACGGCATACCAATTACAGCCTGAACTTCAAAGAAGAAAGAAAATGTCTTGCTGTCTATTATTTAAATGTAAAGGCAGCTAGTTATCAATTTTTTTATTTTGGCTTTTTAAAAGTGTTTATTTTTATTTTTTATGTGTATTAGTTTCAGATGTGTGCCTGATGCCTATGGAGGCCTGAAGAGGGCATTGAATCCTCTGGAACTTGAGTTAGAAACAGTTGTGAGCCACCATATGGGTTCTGGGAATTGATCCCAGGTCCTCTGAAAGAGTAACCAGTGCTTTTAGCTCTGGGGCCATCTCTTAAACCCTGTTAGGCTTTTTTAAAATTGTTAGGCACATATGTATATATCTGCATGTTCGTTTGTACACATGCATGTGGGTAGAAAGCCAGAGGAGGGCAACAGGTGCCCTAAAGCTGGAGTAACAGGTGGCTATGAACTGCCAGATGGTTCTGGGAACTGAGCTTGGATTCTCTGGAAGAGCAAGTGCTTTTAATCACTGGCCTGTCTCTCATGTCCCATGTTTTGGCTTTTTGAGTGAGGGTTTGCCATGTAGCTGGCCTGGTATTCAAATGTAGCCCAGGCTAGCATCCAACTCTGGGTGCTGGGATCATAAGGGTGTACTGCTGCAGCTGGCTCACTTACCAGTTCTACACTGCTTGTACTTTGCTACACTCCCTGTATGGAAAGTGTTTATATTCTTAGAAAAAGGCTTGGGCAATCCTGACTTTCGTAGAAATAAAGTAAGTAGGAATAGACTGAGCAGTGTCTGGTCCATTTTCAAGAGTAGGACATGGAAAGAGCTGTTGGTTGATGAATGAAATGATTAGGGGTGGACATGTTTAATTTTATAGTGTTGCAGACACCATGACTAAGCACATGGTTTGTCCCAGTGAATTGTCAAAGCCTGTGCAGCAGACAGAGAATCCAGTTTTGATTTGCAGATGAAGTAAGTAAGGTTCAGGGAGGTTACTGACTTGCACAGAATCAGACAAGAGATCAGCTAAGACAACCTGCCTCTGACTCCATCTTGAGCTTTGTCCTACCAGTTTTGACCTAGTTTTAGAGACTTTAGAAAGGAAATGGGCAAACCCAGATCTTTCTGATCTACCCAGGCATGTTTGATCATCATTAGCAGTAAAGCTCTGACTCCAGCAACTCAAGATTGATCTTGGCTTCCCATTTGTGTTGAAAACACTTGTGCTAGCACTGCAGCTCTTGAGGAGGCTTGTAGGTAGGACTCTATTCCTGTGGAGTCCTTGTTCTGCTTCCCATCCTATCAAGTTCTGGGTCATTTCCCTAACCTTTCACAATCCTCTGCAAAGTGATAGTCGCTGATGGCTTTATTTGGTTGTTTTTGTGGGGAGGGGTGGGGTCATTCTCTGGAACCCAGGTGACCTTTGAATTCATGGTGATCCTCCTGCCTCAGTTTCCTAAATGCTGGGATTTTAGACATGAATCATCATACCAGGCCAGTTAGCGAGGGTTTAAAATTTTTGTTTTATGTGTATGGGTGTTTTGCTTGCATGAATGTCTGTGTACTTCATGCATGTCTGCTGCTCTTGGAGACCAGAAGAGGGAGGGTATTGGATCCCCTGGAACTGGAGTTCTAGATGAGATCATTTGAACTGCCATGTGGGTACTGAGAATCAAACCCAGGTCCTCTGGAAGAGTAGCCAGTGCTCTTAACCATTGAGCCATCTCTCCATTCCCAGTTAGTGAGTTTTAATTTTCTTCTCTGGCTCTTTCTTTCCTTGGAGAAGGAAAGCAGTTGAAACCACAGACTCTAGCTAGGTCTAGTAGCAAGATTCCTGTAATCCCTATCCAAAAACTAAGGCAGGAAGCTCAGAAGTCAAGACCATACCTGAGCAAGCTAGTGAGACACCATCTCTAAAAGTGGAGAGAAGGCTGGGTGATAAAGCACTTGTCAACATGGGTAAACAAATAGGTTCAATTTCTACTATTATAATCAACTGAAAGCCACAGAAGATGACTTGGGAAGATATAACTCATTTGGTAACGTGCTTACTTCAGAAGCGTTAGGGTTCAGTCACCTGTATCCATGTAAAAATGCTCGGCATGGTGTTGTACTCTTATAATTCTAGTGTTGGAGAGACAGAGACAGGAACCTGGGGATTCATGGATCAGTGAGCCTAGCCTAATTGGTGATAGACCTGGTATCAAAGGAGGTAGGCAGTGATTGCTTGATTTTTGACACAGGGTTCCTATTTAGACCAGGCTGACCACTGCTTCTCACCTAGTGCTAGAATTAAAGGTATGTATTACCATGCCCAGCTTGGTAATTTTTAAGGTTATACTCTGACCTCCACAGACATACACATATGTGCTCGAACACACACACACACACACACACACACTTATTTGTTTGTTTTTAGACAGATTTTCTCTGTGTATCTATGGCTGTCCTGGAACTCATTCTGTAGACCAGACCAGGCTGGCCTTGAACTCACAGAGATCTGCCTGACTCTGCCTCCTGAATGCCAGGATTAAAGGTGTGTGCCATCACTACTCAGCAAAAAAATCTATTTTTTTTAAAGCACAGACTCTAAAACCATAGACGAAAGTTACCTTGTTCCACTTGTGTCTTACACTTGTAAGATCATACACCCATAGTTGTTACCATAAAGGGCATAGCACTAGGCAAACGTTTCACCATCAGATAGTCTCATCTGCTCCAGAGAAGACTGTTATGACTATAGAAATTAATATTTGTTTTATTCTCTTTGCAGCTCTTGAAATATTTGAAGAAACTTTCCATCTTGCCTATCACAGTAGACATTCTTGTGGTAAGACTTTTGTAACAGTAAATATTACTTGACTATATTACAAAAGTTTCCCACTAGAGAAGGGTAGAAGGAGACTTAGAGGATAGGCTTTACAAGCTAAAGAAGCCTGACACAAAACACAGTACACTCTCTGAGTCTGTTCTTATGAGATATCCGGAATAGGCAACGGCAAAGTCAGAAAGTAGGTAAAGTACGTGGTTGTTCGGGGATGGGGGAGTCGGGAGGAACAGCGCTTCTTTTTGTGTTCTCAAGTTAGGTGATGGTAATTATTGCTCAGTATAAGGAATGTTCTAGAAATCACTTTGTACTTTAAGATGGTGAATTTTATGGCATGTGTTAAGGTGGACAGGTGTGCTGTAGAACAAGCCCAGGGTGTTACAGATGATAGAAAAGCGTTCTCAGCTGAGCTACATTTCCATTTCTGTTATATGAATTTTAGTTCATAATTTAAAAATTTATTCTTTTACTTTGTACATGAGTAACTTTGAGTATTATGTGTTTAAATGCCCAAAGTGGCCATAGGACCTCAGATTGACTGGAACTAGTGTTACAGGCAATTAATTGTGAGCTACCTAATATGGGTGCTGATTAAATTTCTGTTTTGGGCAAGAGCAGTAATTGCTCTTAGCTGCAAAGCCATCACTCTAGCCCTCAGTTCAGAATTTAGATAGATGAGGTGCATGGGTGGTTAAGAGTGCTTACTAAGGAACCAAGCATGGTGGCACTTGCCTTTAATCCCAGCACTGGGGAAACAGAGGCAGGAGGATCTCTGTGAGTTCAAGGCCAGCCTGATCTACGGAGAGAGTTACAAGATAGCCAGGGCTACACACAGAGAAAACCTGTCTTGAAAAACAAAAAAAAACAAAACATAAAAAGAACATTGGCTTTGGTATCTACTACTCCTAAATTCTAGTCCAACTTCTAGGCAGGCATGATTACGTGTGCCTTTGTAGTTGAGTCTAGCCTGGTGTACAGAGTGAAACCCTGTCTTTAAGAAGAAAATCAAATCTAACTCTGGGCCTCTGTACAGTGAGGCTGATTCCTACCTCTAGGGCTATGATGAGCACTGACTCATATAGGGCATGCAGGATCTTAAGCCCAGGGTCCACCACCTCCCCTCCTTGTTACAGTGTTACGGTTCTGGGATGTTTTGATGACACACTTCTCTAACCCTGTGAGCTTTATTACTTCGAGTAAGATCTTTGGGCATAGGCAACAAAGTAATTTAGTATAAGGCTTAGGAGGCATTTTAATAGGGAAGTATTTGCTTGTTCCTTTTCTCAAAGGGGAGGCCTTATTTTTTTTAGAAAAATATACCCTTAGTTTCAGAACCCTCAATCAATTCCTTTGTTAAATTTGTAGGAGACTGGGGTAGGGAAAACAGTAAACAGCTTTCGAAAACATGAACAAGTGGGGAACTTTGCCAGAGACTTGGTGGCCCAGTGGAAGAAGTTGGTTCCTGTAGAGCGGTAAGAATCTTTCTTCTTTGCTTGTTCTGCTTCTTATATCAAATAACTATAATGCTTCAAGTATAAAAATAACCCGTAATTATTGTAGGCTATTGTAGAATGTACAATAAAATATTAAGAATCAAAATGGCTCATGCCTTTAATCCCAGCACTCAAGAGACAGGTAATCTGAGTTACAGGTTACTGAGAGAAACCCTGTTTCAAAAGACAAAACAAGCAAAACAACAACAACAGCAACAACAAAAAATGAATCAAAATTTCTTAGGGACCAAGGAGATGGCCCTGCCACCTACTACCAAACTGAGTTTGATCCTTGGAACCTATATGGTGAAAGGAGAGATCTGGGTCCCAAAGGTTATACTCTGATCTCCAGATGTGCACGGGGCATGCTACCTATCAAATAAGAAGTAAAAATGGAATCACATTTTTTCTTACAATGTTTTTGCTTTTGCTTTTTTAAGACTGAGTCTCTCTCTATGACCCTGGTGGAACTCTTTAGGCCAGGCTGGCCTTGACATCAAATATACTTGCCTCTGTTTGAGTGCTGGGATCAAAGGTGTGCACCATCATGCCTGGGTATACAGTTCTTTTTTAATGATAAACATTAACATTTTGTTGGGTATTTTTTGTTTTGTTTGAGGATTTGGTGCTGCAGATTGAGTCCAGGGTCTCTCAATACTAAGCATGTTATCTTACCACTGATAAGGGTATACCCTTTGGTTGTTCTTTCTGTTTATTATGGGGGGCGGGGTGGGTATATGCTCTAGCTTTTGAGAGTCAGTTCTCTTCTGCCACCATGAGATTGGACACAGGTCTCCAGGCTTGCATGACAAGTATTTTCGCCTGTTGAGCTGTCAGGCTGACCTTAATATCTTTCTTTAGGCAGGGTCTCATTTTGTGACTCAATCTAGCCTACAGCATTCTGTGTAACAGGATGACCTTGAACATCTGATTCCTCAACAGCCCTACCTTAGTCTCCTTGATCCTGGGGTTTTAGGTATGAGCTACCACTATTGGCCTGGCTTTTGTTATTTTATTTTGTGGTGAGCTGGTCTTTCCTTTTTTTTTGTTTTTGTTTTTGTTTTTTGAGACAGGTTTTTCTGTATAGTCCTGGCTGCTCTAGAAATCACTCTGTAGACCAGGCTGGCCTCTGCCTCCCTGAGTGCTGGGGTTAAAGGCACACGCCGCCACCACCTGACTGAGCCAGTCCCTTGTAGCAGAGGATGGCCTTGAACTTCTGATCCTCCTGTCCTCACCTCCCAGATGCTAGGATTATAGATTTACCCTCCATGTTTAATGTCAGGGTCTGTGATTTTGTCTAAAGAGGCTTATGCTGAGATTTCCTTCTGCTTTTGCTTTTATCTTAGAAACAATGAAGCTGAGGATCAGGATTTGGAGAAGAGCAATTCCCGAAAGCGCCCCCGAGATGCTCTTCAGAGGGTGGAGGAAGTGGAGGGGGACTACCAGGAAAGTTGGAAAGCCTCTGGCAGCCGGTCCTACAGTCCTGAGCACAGGCAGAAAAAACACAAGAAACTCTCTGAGCCTGAAAGGCCTCACAAAGTGGCTCACAGTCACGAAAGGAGGGATGAAAGAAAGAGGTGTCACAGAGTGTCACCACCATATTCTTCAGATCCTGAGTCTTCTGACTATGGCCATGTTCAATCCCCCCCACCTTCCAGTCCACATCAAATGTACACCGACCACTATAGGTCGCCAGAGGAGGACCATGAGCCCATCATTTCACATCAGAAGCCTGGAAAAGTCCACAGTAATACCTTTCAGGACAGACTAGGAGTTAGTCAAGAACGACACTTGGGTGAGCACCAGGGGAAAGGGGCTGTAAGCCAAAACAAGGAGCACAAATCTTCCCACAAGGAGAAACGGCCTGTGGATGCCAGGGGTGATGAGAAGGGCTCTGCCCTGGGCAGAGAGAAATCATCACATAAGGCCTCTTCCAAAGAGGAGAACCGAAGGCTGCTCTCGGGGGACAGTGCCAAGGGGAAGCCACCCTCTAGTGTTGCCAAGAAAGAGAAGGACAGAGAAAGCAACAGTCTTAAGAAGAAGTTTTCACCTGCCTCAGAGGCTGTTTCAGAAAACCACTTTAGAAAGCCCAAACACAAGGACTCCGAGAAGAGCAAGTCTGACAGGAACAAGCCGAGTGCAGACGGCTTAGACTCGGGGCGGGGGACAGGGGACCTGATGCTCAAAGCAAAAGAGAAAGCTCCCAACAGCCTGAAGACTCCAGAGGGAAAAGGAAGATCTAACTCGGATCGAAAGTCACCAGCTTCGCTCCCTAAAGCAGAGGAGCCGGAGGTGGATGACGAGTTTGAGCAGCCCACCATGTCCTTTGAGTCATACCTCAGCTATGACCAGCCTCGCAAGAAAAAGAAGAAGGTTGTGAAACCCTCAACCACAGCACTTGGAGAAAAAGGACTTAAAAAAAAGGACTCCAAAAGCATTAGTAAAAACTTGAACTCAGTTCAGAAATTGCCCAAGGTCAATGAAAACAAGTCAGAGAAGTCGCAGCCAGTGGGAGCCGAGCCTACCAGGTCTCGAAAGGTAAGAAAGGTAACTGCCGCCACCCAGCACCTAGCCTGCTGAGTGCACAGAGCCACTGCCTTGCCGCCTGGCTTGCTGGCATTTGGCCAGGTGAGTTTTGAGTGGTAGGAATATGTTCTGGGCCTCACTAGTTGCCAGCGTGGATGCTACCCAAGACTTATTGTGGGCTGGGGATGTAGGTAGCTCAGTAGTACAGGGCTCGCCAAGAGTGTGGGGTCCTACATTTACTTCTTAGTACCTCAAAAAAATTTTCTCCAAGAACTAGTTATTGTCCTATCTACATTTTATCATTTACTTATTTATTTGGGTGGGGGAGAGCTTGAGATAGGTTTTGCCTGTGTAGCCCTGGCTGTCCTAGATCTTGCTCTGTAGGCCAGGCTGGCTTCGAACTCACAGAGATTACCTGCCTCTGCCTCCCGAGTGCTGGGATTAAAGGCATGCACCACCACCACCCAGTTATACATTTATTTCTTGACCTAGATGGTGTCATTCATGACTTCTGTCCCCCTCTAGCCTGTATCTATCTCTATCTGCCTGTGCAATATGCTTGGTTAACTCTCAGGGATTAGCGCAGGGAAGAACGTTGTATTTACAGGATCAGCTCTGCTCTGTCTCTTGCAGGCCCCTACTGATGTGCTGCCAGCGTTGCCAGACATCCCCTTACCTGCCATACAAAGCAACTACCGTCCCCTTCCTTCCCTTGAGTTGATTTCTTCCTTCCAGCCAAAGCGAAAAGGTAATTTTGGACATCTTTACATTTATTTATTTATTTATTTTATATTTTAAATGAGTCTCACTGTGTAGCCTTGACTGGCCTATAAATCACTTTGTAGTCAAGGATGTAGGAGCTCTTGGAATTGGAATCACAGAAGGTAATGAGCTGCCATGTGGGTTCAGAGTCTTCACCATGTGGCTTAGACCTTTTGTGACTTGCTGGTTTTCCTCTTTCGACAGCATTCTCTTCACCCCAGGAAGAAGAAGAAGCTGGATTCACAGGACGCAGAATGAATTCTAAGATGCAGGTGTATTCAGGTTCCAAGTGTGCCTATCTCCCCAAAATGATGACCTTGCACCAGCAGTGTATCCGGGTGCTTAAGAACAACATCGACTGTGAGTCACTCACTACCTTTCAAGCACATTGCCACACTGGGGCTTTGTCACCGGAGAGCTTGGCTGCCATTCAGCACTCACCTTGTCACCTCTGGTTTCTCTGCAGCTATCTATGAAGTGGGAGGAGTCCCCTATTCTGTTCTTGAACCCGTCTTGGAGAGGTGTACACCTGATCAGCTCTATCGCATAGAGGAATGCAATCATGTGAGTATCCTGAGTGGGAGCGGGGCAGCTTCCTGGCTGAGTTTCCACAAGTAGTTTTGTCTCTGGTCTGATGTGGCTGAAGGGCAGGTCAGAGGGCAGATCACTAGATCACTGTTCTGGGCATGTTTGGTTTGCATCTGGGCCTTTAAATAAGCATGTTCTTTGCCTACTCCTGGGATCCTTCTTTGGTTTGTTTGTTGGGTTTTTGTTGTTGTTTGGTTTGGTTTTGTTTTTTTGAGACAAGGGCTGGTTGCTCTGAACTCAATATGTAGACCAAGCTGGCCTCACAGAGATCTGCTTGCCCCTGTCTCCCAAGTGCTAAAATTAAAGGTGTGTGTCCCTATGCCCACCTCCTTTTTTAAAAAAAAAAATTTAGTGTATGTGCATGTATTGTCTGTATGGAGAGGTCAAAGGACAGCTTTGTGGAGCTGCTTCTCTTCTGTCTTTACATGGGTTTGAGGACCAGACTTAGGTCAACAGGCTTGTATGGCAAGTTCTTTTCCTTTACCCATGAGCCTTTTTGTTTGTTTGTTTTGTTTTTTTGGGACAGTTTCTCTGTAGCTTTAGAGCCTGTCCTGAAACACACTCTTGTAGACCAGACTGGCCTCGGGCTCACAGAGATCCGCCTGCTTCTGCCTCCTGAGTGCTGGGATTAAAGGTGTGCGCTACCACCACCCAGGCTCTGTGGGGATCTTAAGCAGGGGGCTGGGATTCAAACACAGGGAAAAACACTTTCAAGGCATCCCTTGACTTTGCCTAGTCATGAAGGTAAATGGGAAATTCTGGCAACAAAGCATCTAGGATCCAGGGAGATTTGTTTAGTGTTGACACTTGTGTGTCTAGTAAAAGTGACAGCCCATGCTAGACATTTGGAATCTTCTAGAATCCTTCCTAGAAGGCAGATACACTCATCTGATCTCACTGTTCAAGACCTCCTGAGGTAGCTCTCTTGCATGGCAGTTCGGTATATTGCTGGCAAACCTTCCACTTTACCCCAGCTCTGCTGTTACCGATTTCTGAAGAAAAATACTAATGTTGGTAGCTATCTTCTGTTAGCTCTCCATTCGCAATGCCATAGAGCAGTGATTCTCAACTTATGGATCGTGAGTCCTTTGAGGGTCTTATAGTAGATATCCTGCATATCAGATGTTTATATTCCGATTCATAACAGTAGCAAAATTACAGTTATGAAGTAGCAATGAAATAATTTTATGATTGGGAGTCACTACAATATGTGGAACTGTATTAAGGGTTGAAGTATTAGAAAGGTTGAGAACCACAGCTCTAGGGTGATTAGCATAGTGCCTACAACTTACCTATATTTTTAATTTGGTGATTTGCCTTTTTTCTAGAATTGTGGTACTATAATACTACTATTTAGATCCCCCCTCCCCAACTGTTAGGCAGTGGGTCATGCCTAGGCAGAAGGGAGAGATGCAGGGGCACTTATATCGAAATGATGTCCTGGCCTGATTGTGCAGGTATTAATTGAGGAAACAGATCAGTTATGGAAAGTTCACTGTCACCGAGACTTTAAGGAGGAACGACCAGAAGAGTATGAGTCCTGGCGGGAGATGTACTTGCGGCTTCAGGATGCCAGAGAGCAGCGGCTGCGCCTGCTCACCAACAACATCCGGTCTGCACATGCCAATAAGCCGAAAGGTAAAAGAAGTGGGAGCTGGGCAAGGGCAGCCAGCTGGGTGCTTGAGTCAGCAGCGGAGTCTCGGTGGACCTGGTGGATATGGGCTACCGTCCTTGAAATGTCTCCTTGCATGTGGGCAGGCATGGTTTTTCTTCTGCCACAGGCTGCTCCCAGACAGTCTTGGCCTTATTGAGCCCTAGTTTGGGGCTTTCAAAAGTTGTAGATTGTTAAATTGGCAGCAGTACCTTTGTTTAAGAAGTAAATATTGATGTTGTATTTCTCCTAGGACGACAAGCAAAGATGGCTTTTGTCAACTCTGTGGCCAAACCACCTCGAGATGTCCGACGAAGGCAGGAGAAGTTTGGAACTGGAGGAGCAGCTGTCCCTGAGAAAGTCAGGCAAGATCTCTGCTGCTGCATGGTCATTTCCTGAAGGAGATCTGGGGGACAGGAAGTGACTTATTTTGGGGGTAGAGACCAGCAGAGCATGCTCTGGAGTGCTTACTGGGTCTCCACTCCACCTTTTGGGCCCTCAGTGTCTGGGCCTGCTGCCTGGATAGATTATTTCTGCTTCTTGGTCAGGGACCCAGGTCGGTTTCGTGGAGAACAGGACCTGGTTCAAGGAAGTGTCCCTCTGCTTCCATTTTTCTCATTTAAACAAAACTATTTCTAGGGTTGGGGAGATCGCTCAGCCAATGAAGTACTTGAGGTCTGAGTTTGATCCCCAGCACCCATGCTGACAGACAGATGGGACACTGTGTACCTGTGATCCCAGTGCTGGGAGTGGATCACTGGCCTGCTAGCCTGGCCTGTGCAGTCAGCTCTAGGTCTCATAACCAAGTGACTCCTAAGGAACGACACCCAGGCTTCACTTCTGGCCTCCACGTGAGCACAGTTTAACACAAACAGCAGAACAAAATAAATTTCTAGGTGATTAGATGATTCTAGGTCATGTAAGCATTTTCAAATTATAGACAAACAATTTAACAGCCAAAGTTTAGCTGAGACTGTCATTCTCACTAATGGGCTAATAGTTGCCTCTGAACCTTCACCAGAACTCAGTGTATCAGGCCTACTGCTCAGAGCCACACCGGGCTCACCCAGAACAGCTGTTTCAGATCACGTGCTCCCAGCTAAGCAACTTTGTTCTGTCTTACAGGATTAAGCCAGCACCATATACAACAGGAAGCAGCCATGTTGCTGCTAGCAACAGCAGCAGCAGCTTCCACTCCAGCCCTGAGGAGCTGGCCTTTGATGGGCCCAGTACCAGCAGTGCCCACTTAGCTCCAGTGGCTAGCAGTTCTGTTTCCTATGATCCTAGGAAGCCAGCTGTGAAGAGTAAGCAACTTTGATGGGAGCAGGGCTGTGGATGGGTGGGGATCCTAGCACAGTTGTCAACTTGGCATAGGTCACTAGCCAAGGGCTGGCCATCCTCAGGTGTTTTGAATTTAGCTCATCTGAATCTTGTTGGGAAGCTGTGGGGGAGACTAGGGGAGGTTTGTGTAGTATTTACTTGTTTGAATGTTCATGTTGCAATGTTAAATTGTGGGACTATGGCCCCTATAGTCAGCAAAGACTCCTGATTTGCCACTTACAGCCACCATGAACACGTCAGCTAATCTTCAAGAGCTGTGGTGTTAGGGATGGTGGTGGTTCTGTACTTGCAGGGTCGCGGCAAAGAACTGCCTCATGATGTGATTTCTATTGCAGCGCTAGCAGATAGTTCCTGTTTGTGTCCATGTCTGTGTCCACGTGCTTACGCATGTGTGTACGTGTGTGCATGCATTTATTCTTGCGTGCGTGCGTTTGTGGGTGTGGGTGTGGTTGCAGCAAGGATCTGCCTCATGATGTGGTTTTTATGGCAGCACTAGTAGATTGTGTTGTCCGTCCGTGTGTGTGTGTGTGTGTGTGTGTGGTTGTGGTTGTGTGGTCACAGCAAGGATCTGCTTCATGATGTGGTTTCTATGGCAGCACTAGCAGGATGGTTCGTGTCCATGTATGTGGGGGGGGTACACAGCCAGGGGAGCAAACTCAGTCTGGCTTTTGCTGTAAACCACATTGGTGCATTTCTGTGCTACTACTCATCTGAAACAACTGCCTCCTTTTCCTCCACAGAAATTGCCCCAATGATGGCTAAGACAATTAAAGCTTTCAAGAACAGATTCTCCCGACGATAAATAGGACTTGCCTTGGAGTTGGAGTCTGGGAAGCAGAAATACAGGGATAGTAGGGACAGGAGAAGAGGATGTCACAGAAGACCCATATCTTTTGCTTTGTGGAACTTTGGCATCTGACTCCTGCACAGTTACAGGTATCTTCCTGTGTGCCACAACCCTGCACCCTGCCTGGAGCACACTTCAGATTTCTGAAGACAGTATGAAGCCTCAGTCTTACTGAGGACTTTAAGGTCAATTATACTTTTATTGCTAATTAGCATCATTGTAAACTATAAGACATAGTTTTAATTAATAAATATTGCCCCCAGATGTATTTATAGTACCCCCAGGGGTTTTTTGTTTTTCTTGTTTTACTTTTTTTCTTTTTTTCTCTCTTTTTCCCCCCTCTATTGTATATTTAGCATTTTATTTTCCAGGTCTTTTATTAAAGTTAGATGAGTCTAGCAAAAGCCAGTCTTGTTCTAGGTCAGGTCTTTTGAGTAGACACTGGTCCAAAAGGGTGTCCCCAGAGCTTGTGTGTCACTTCAAACCCAAATATAGATGGGGCCAGGAGTTAGGAAGTGCCGGACTGCCCGTCCTCCAGGGGAGCCTTGACATAGTAACTGTTCAGAGGGTCCTCACTCTGAGACCATCAGAGTTCTGGGCAGGAGTTTTTCTTTCCTGTCCTTCAGTAGTATTTGCTAAGGAAGGTTGTTTGCAGAGTCTAGAGTTCTTCCATCTTCTGCAAATCACACTCCTCCCTGTTTTAAGGCCTGGAGGACAGAGCCTTGGGTCAAATTTGCATAGGACCTCAGCAGTTTTAGGATTTCTAGTTTCTGGTTCAGTATTTTAACCCCCCCACCCCTTTTTTCATTTCCTCACACCACCAGGAAACACAGTCGTGGCAGGGCTTTTGTAGCTCTGAATGTGGGTTTTGGTGTTCTGAAAAGCCAGCACTTTACTCTCTTGTTCCCTATGAATTACTACTAGGAGTGAATTATTTAAAACATTGTAGTGCTCTGTTGGAAACTGTTTTTGTTTGAAAGGAAAGATCATGAGACTAGAAGAGCACAGCAGGTCACTGTGTCTGGCAGAGAACTTGCTGGGAAGCCCTCCCTCTACCTTCTGAGTGAGGGCCAGAGTTAGGAGGAAAGGTCCACCTTGGGGAGGGGCTGGGCTACACACTGAGTCGGGGAAACCTGGTCCCAGCTAGCCAGCCAGTTATGAAGGGAGGGAAGCTCTTTCCAATTGACATGGAGGCAAGATCAGAACTAAGAGGGCAGCACCAGCTCCTTCCTTGCAGTCAGAAAGTATGGAGCTAGTAGGACTCGCTTGGTTATAAGCCAAGTGAAAGAAGCTGTGAACTTGAGGGGACAGACTGCTA
>LOJH01027000.1:12375-27074 GCA_001685095.1 Ellobius talpinus
TGCATAGTCAATCTGATTTAGCACTACAGCATTAACCAAGGGATTATGAAAGAAACCTGAGTAAATTTTATTTATAACATCAAAAAAAGAAGGGGCTATGTTAATGCATTGGAATTAGCTCTTACCAAAATACTGAGGCTATTAAGGCCCAGCTCAAGCACCTCCAGGGCTCCCTGTGGTAATGTACCACACATCCTAGCTCTGGACTGGGTTCTGGCTTCTGGTATGTGTTTTTGACAAAGTACAGTCACATTACCGAGCCTGAGGTATTCAACAGAAACCTTTTCCTCTGGTAGTTTCATACTTCCATGCAGAGGTCTTTGTTCCTCTACATACATGAGCAAAGGTCTTTCTTCCCTGTGTGTCAGTGTTCCCAGAAGGATTCCAATGGGCACTGAGACTCTGAGAGATACAGCAAGCCTGGATGTGGGACCTTGAAACCTCAAGATCTAACAGTAGTCACAGAAGATCCCCCAACAAACTCCAATCCAGGAGTGCCCAGAGAATGCATGTGATCATAGAAGGCAGCCGTAGCAGTTCTCTCACACTGAGAGACCCTTCTCTAGACTTGGCTGCAGACAACATGTGAGCTACAAAAATAAAGCTGAATCAGTGTAATGCAGCAGAGTCTGTTACTCCTAAGAACCTTCTTGAACACGTCTTCTAGCAAGGCCTTTCGAAGGAAGCCTCTGTGGAAAGTCACAACAACTACAGCCACCGAGGACGCTACCTGACTCAGATCTTGATGAGCATCTCTCCCATATGTCAACTGATTCATTCTTCCACCTTGTTTTATACATGAGAAAATAGAGTCAAGGGGAGGGGTCAGACACTTTCCTAAGGACATACAGCTAGTCAGAGCCAGATGACTACAAACCACTGCCTCCATTGACCAACAAATGTTGGACTATCATAATGCTGTTCTTATTCCCAGGCAAATGTTTCTCTTGACAAGCCAGTTCTCAAACTTTTGGTCCAAGACCAACAATGAAGGTAGTACTGATTGTCCTACAAAGGAGAGAACACCTCCAGCCTCTGCCATGGGCTCTGATACCTCCCTCACAGTCTCTTATGTATCATATGGGTTGAACTCTCATTGTTTTCTGTCAAATTTGTTTGGAGAGGTGCTAGTTAATTACTCCTTATAGCTAGGTGTTACCTTACATCAGTCCAAGTAGCAAGGATGAGAGTGTTCTCAGCCCTGTAACCCTACGATTCAGAGTCTCCATGCATGCTTCTCTAACTGGATGCTTAACCAGGAGTGAAATTCAGAACGCAGCTCTGGACAGATGGCCCTAAGCCTGGGGGCTGCCCAGAGCTACTATCATCTGCATATAGCCTACATTTTTCTTGGAAATGACAACTGACCATCAGAAGAGGAGGAGCAGCAGCCAGGGCTCTGACTTCTGAAATAACCATATCTGTAAACTTGAGGGGAGTGACTGGAGAGGCGATCAAAGCTGTCTGCTTAGAAAGAGCCTGCACCTCACATTGCCCACACACAGTCCTCAGCCTCCATCACCCCTTTGTATGGCTTCTACCCTACATCACCACTCACCTGTTACCTACCCGAGCTCTATAGACAATAGCCTTCGTCTTCTTGAAAAGGAAAGAGACAAATTATTTGTTCTCCATCTCCTCTTAGGATTGTCATGAGACCACCAGGCATAATGACCTGCATGTAACATACATTTGAGTTCAGATTTCTTGCCATTGATCCACCTAGACTACTGTTCTAGTACACAGAGTTAATGTCTTCTATCTTTCTTGCCTAACACTTTTCATGGCCCCTCCAGGAATCTTAGAAATAGCATACCAACCACATACTTAGAGATGTTGTTTGATCAAACTATTAAGGACTGGCTCTAAACAGTACAGTCCTTTTAGAAGCACAGGCTCTGGAGGACGGCACCATTTTCTATCAGAGATAGGGGAATGGGCCCCCCTCCTCTTCTCTCTCCCCTCCATGTGTGAGTATGTATGTGTGTGTGTGTCTGTGTGTGTGTGTGCTTGGGTAATACATACTTCACAGTAAAGTGACAATAAATATAGCAAGGTTTCAGAGGAGTTAATGAGATAATTCACTTAATGCTTTGCCCATGATACCCAGGAAATGTTAGTCATTATTAGGCATGAACACACTGGGGTATTTTTTCGGCCAAGCAGTATATAAGCACAGTGCTTTGGGGTTTCCTGGGCATGAGAGAGTCTGTCAAAGACAGTCACCAGCGCAGGCTGCAGCTGAAGGGGGATGGCTTGATTGTGTTTCAAGCCTACCCCTTGTGCTCACCATTCCCCAGGGATCTCTGGTAACCATGGCAACCCAGTTTACCAGTTGCCAAGTTCAAAGTAATATGTTTCCAAGAAAGAAGTTTTGATAACATCATCCTTCCCTGCTAAAGGGGACTGAAGACCCACGCCTCTGCACTGCAGTTGGGAACAGCCTGAAGAGAGAATTTCTTCTTTCCAGATGTCTACATCTGGGAAAAGGAAGAGCAGGCCATAATTTTCAAATGACCAGCGTGACAGCCTTGAACAGCATTTGCTACCCTTATAAGATATGAGTTGAACGTGAACTTGAGGGGGAAATGCACTAAGAGCCCCTGTGTGTGTGTGTGTGTATGTGTATCCAGCATGTGCAGACATACACATGCATGTGGAGACAAGGTGTCAACTTTAGGTGTCCTCAGTTTACACCATCATACCTCAGGTGTCTTAGGTTGTGGTCATAGGTGCACGAGGTCAACACCTGGTGTTTTAGGGTGCTGTGATCATAGGGCATGTCATCTCTCCTTGCACTTTCTGGTGCTGTGGTCATTGGTACACATCACCACATCTGTCATTTTAGGGTGCTAGTGATCCAAACTTAGGTCCTCACCCTCACATAGTATTTATGTTACCGACTAAGCTCGATCTCCAGCTCAGGACCACTTTTTCTCCCGCTGACTGCTGTGTAACTCTAGGCAGTTGACTTAACTCCCTGTGTTTTAGTTTCTTAATTAGTAAAATGGCTATAGCAAAATTCTGCACTTATTGTTTTGAAGTTTCAATTCTTTTAGTTTGCACTCTGCTTGCATTTGAAGATGTGAGTTCTCAGCTTCCTTCTCTTACCCCCATCCCTGCCCCTTCCTGCCAAGCATCCCTGCCAATAGAGACTCCTATCCCTCCCTCTAGAACCATAAGCCAAAATCAACTCTCTTTTCCTAAATTTGCCTTTGGTCATCATGTTTTATCACAGCAATAGAAAAAGCAATACAATTCTCCTCTCCTGGGCACAGAAGATGATATCCAGATGACATGTTCACTTCATATTTCCCAGCCTTGCTTGGGATTGGGTTGGAACTGTGTGACCAGTGAATGATATGCAGGTGGGAACTATATGTCCCTTCTGTCCTGTGGCCATTAAGAACCAGTGTTATTTACTCCCACCCTTCACAATTCCTCTTACTTCCACAGAGAGGCCCTGAGCTAGGTAACAGTCACATGACATAGAAAACATGTGGCCAGTCAAACTTTCCATGACAGATCCAGTCGCCCTCAGTATGCTAAGCCAGATGAATTTTGGGCTTCCTTTATCACAGTAACTCCTGACCTATCCTTAGAGACAGCTTTCAGTCCACATCCATGCCCCAAGCTCAGAAACCTTCACAAGAAGGTGCTGCCCCAAGCTCACAGGGTCAGAGTGCCAACTCCCACTTACAATGATGGTAGGGTTTCACTTCCTGACGGACAGACTGAATAAACACTAGTGTGGAGAACCAGAGAAGAGACAAAAGTCTTCACGGCTCCTGACAAACCCCGTGCTGCCTCTAAAAGGCAGAAAAAGCCTGGCTCCTAATTAGGCATGCCTCCCTGTCCTTGGGCTTCACTAAAGGAGACCTGTCCAAACTGAATTCATCTCTTCCCAACTATTTCCTCTCGAGCAGAAACGCCAGCATCACTTACACTCCCGGACGGATGACGGTAAAACTCACTCCAGCAAAGAATCAACCTGCCTTCCTCCAATTGTCCTTTTGTTTTTCTCCCAAACAATGTCAATATCCCAGATGCCGCTTTGTGGATGGAAGTCTGCTCCCCAGGGAAATAATAAGGCGAAAACAGCTGAGTGTGGCCCGAAGGTTTCCATGGTAATTATTCACTAACCATCATGAGGCTCTGCCCAGTGGAATCCCTCGTTAACCACCAGCTAGCTAATTAGACCAAGCCTTTAGCTCTTGCTTGTTCTCTCGAACATTCTTCCTGGTAGGTTGGGGAACTAACAGCCATTGCTCTGTGTAACCAAAGCCAAGGGAAAGGCACACACATGACGAGAGATAATTTGTCAGACTGGCTCGTATCAGCCAGCTGTTTCATAGCCCTTCTGCTGCATTGGACACACACTAAGATCACTCAGTGACCACGAGCCTGGATCACAGGTGTGGCTCTCAGAAAAAGGGGGCATGGTTTAACCATTCTGAGCAAGACCCAGAGAGGAGCATTGCTTATGGAAGGAGGGAAGGTAAATAAAGACTTGGGATCCTGATGTTAAGAAAATATTCAGGGGCTGGGCGAGTTTTGGTTCCTGCTGAAAGTTTAGGAGGTGTGGGGATTGAATTTATGCTCGGAAGGTCCCGTGCTTTGGTGAATGCTTTCCTGCCATGTTTTTAAATTCTCCGTGACTTCTGCCCAAAGAACTCTTCTTATTCATTTCTCACCCCACTAGCAAACACCTGTGGTACCCAAGTAGGCAAGTGTTTTAAAGATGCACACCAAGGGTGCTCTGGGGTATGGAAAAACTCTGTATACATCGGCAGTCTCATGCCTCAGAGTCAATGGCACAGCCAGGGCACTGTAGTGAACTGCAGATGTGCACTGAGTCTGAGAACTGGGCTCCTCTGTGACCCTCACTGGGCCCAGGTACAGCTTGCCACCATTCCCTCTGGGACCCTAGTTAAAGGACCCCTCTGTAGCTGTGAGACGAGCGAGTTAGCAGTAGCTATTTCAGTGTTATGGTAAAAATGGCCACATATTCATGACTTAATAAATGTTTCCTGATGCCTAATTGTCATCACTGATTTTTCTGAGGCTCCCAAATGCCCATGATCCCAAAGCCTCCCATGTGGATTTCCAGTCCATTTCCTGCTCACAAGCAACATCCTAAAAGGAGTCCAGGGGAGGCCGAAGCACAGCCTTTCCTCCTGAATTCTTTTCCTTCCCAGCATCTTTCTTGTGCACACTGTCATCACCCAAGTCATGGTTCTACCTTTAGACTCTCAGAACTTCTTCCCACCCCCTGGCTTTACTGCGGGTATCACTCCAAAGCCATTCAGTGAGCTGACAAAGGATCCCCTCTTCTCTTTCATGGCTTTCCAACCTGTTCCAGGTCTTTGCACAAGGTCCGTGACGGGGCCCGTGGTTTCTGTGAGTCCCCAGAGTATGTTAAGAGGTGTTAAGAGTCAGGACCTTTGAGACGTAATCCTGAGGGCTCTGCCATGAGAAATGCATCAGTGCTGGTATCTTGTGACTGGGCTGGCTATCACACAAGATCCAGGCTGAGTCTGGCCCTTCCCTCTCTCACATACAGTCTCCTGACCTTCCCTTTCTACAGTGGAAGGATGCAGCCGGAAGAACCTTGCCAAATGTGGTGCCCTTGATCCTGAACCTTCTTACCTCCAGAACTGTAAGATATAAGAGAGGCAACTCTCTTGTTTACAAATCACCTAGTGCCAGGGAGTCTGCGACAGCTGCACAGACTAAGGCAAGTGGATGATATTCCTTCATTTCTGCCTGTCTCAGAGAAGCGCTTTAGCGTGCTTTAACTTTATAGGGTTTGCCCTCTTCTCATCAATTCACTTGAATCCCTCAGGATATAGTTATCGCTGAGAAAACCAAACACCTGATTGGGCACTGGTCTGAGGGAAACGCTGGGCTCAAGGCAGCAGTGAGCGAAAGGAGTTGCTTATTTTAAAGAGCCGTGGGCCTCGTGGGAGGCTAATTGGCAAACAAAAGGAGAAGAGGAGACCAATCAAGCATGACATGAACATGGCTCACCCTGTCAGGGAGGGGCCGCTTGCCTGGAGGCTGGGAAAACATGTCATGGGGATGAGCACCTCCCTCCCCGATTCCTGAGAAATGGCAGCTGGCGTACTCAGCTGTGTAGGCACTTCGAACACAAGCATTGGCGCCCGAAGAAATCGGGCTTCCGGTCCTCCTCTGCCATTTATCAGCTTTGTCACTTTAAGTGGGTTACTCACAGACTGTGTCTTTTTACCTGTGGAATGTGGCTGAAAGTCACAACGCCCAAGGCCAGGGTGGCATGTGACTGAAGGTCCATTCTTAAAGCAGTCCTTACAAGGGCTCGGCACCCGTCAGCACTCCACATCATCATCACAGCCAGGATCCCCAGAGAGCCCTGAGAGCCTGCAGCGCCACTCTCCATCCTTCTGTGGACTAAGACCCAAGGGCATCCGAGAGCAGCAATGCTCATCAGAGCAATAGAGATGATGATAAAGGGAGGGGTGCCCATCGAGGAAGCTTGACTCTGATCCAGAGAGCACATCTGGTATCTAGAGGTCCGCACCAGGTAAAGAGGCAGGGCAGTTGTCAAGAGTGACCCACCACTGCGTCTGTGGCTTCCTAAGACAGGGACTAAGAGGGCATAGCAAAGAGAAGTGAGTGAATGGTGGCAGGAAAATGAATCGGGAGTAGGGAGGAACTGACTGCCATTAATCATCATGAAGAATAGGTCCCCGAGAGCTGACTTGGGCTCCACAGTGATTAATGACCTTTTTAATTTCTCTGCGCGTCATCCCAATTATGCAGGACACTGAGGGAGGCCCCACCTTCCCCAGGGAAGCATAGGCGATCTGTGCATCGCCCTGCAGTGAGGAACAGAGGAGCCCCCAGGTCAGCTTCTAACAAGGTGGGTCCTGGGGATCAGGGCTTTGGGGGTAAATGGCCCAGTAGCTGGTTAGATGCAAATGCCCATCCCAGGACAAGGCAGGTGAGGAGCATCATACTCCCTTCAAACCTGGCTGCAAAGAATCAGCATCATTTTCTTACCAACTTACCTTAAGCTGTACTTGGGCCCTGTTTTTCCTGAATGACAGAGTCTTAACCTGCTCCTGGGTTGTGTCTTCCCTCTTCTTGGTGTCAAAGCTTAAGCTGAGAGTCTGGGGCAGTTGAGTACTTTGGAGTTTTGCCTGGGAAAGTTATCTTCTGGTTCAGCTATCACTTGGCCAAACCCTAGGTTTCCAGTTCACCTAGGCTGATGCCGAGGAGTCTTACACACACACTGTTGTCCCACCTGTCATTATTATGCTGAAGCAATGGGGAGCCTAAAAGACTGGCTCTGGTCCTAACTAGGAGACAGACAGTTCCACCAAGCTGAATGCTACATAGAAAGTCAAGACCCAGGGACTGCCTCAAATCTTTCCCATGCTGTTGCAAATGGTCTCTCTTCTTCTCTCTTGGTCTAGGAAAGGCGTGATACACACTGATCATTCTCACCAGTCTCACAGACCATGATCCATAAGTAGATGCCCCTAAGCTCCCATTCCCACTAAGCTGTCAACTTTCCAAGCACAAAGGCCACTGACTATCAAGTTAACTCTTTTCACTAACCTGAAGCACGAATTTCCGAACTAAGAACAATACTCTCTGTCTCTGTCTCTGTCTCTCTCTTTAAGAAATCAGAGGAAGAGAACTGAAAGAGAGCCCATGGCCTATATCTTTAAAATATTATCCTGCCACATTTATGAAAAGCTACAGAGAGGCTCAGAGAAGGAATGAGCACATCCTGTAGGAAGATCGATAAAATTGTTCATGCAGAGAGCCATATTTCTTCATTATTAAGTGTGCAAGATGTAGAGCCTGACAGCTCTTGGTTCGGGACCAGGTCTTTTGTTACTATGATGTGACCTTGAGTCAGTGGCCCGACCAGGCTTCTATGCTCTGGCCTGTAGAGCAGGGAGGAGACCCTCATATTTGTATTACAGGAGCTCAACTGATCAATGGATATCCAGAGTCCTGTGTCAGTACATGGGGAAAAGGGGGCAGAGGTCAGTTCACTAGGAGGATTGAGGGGCAAAGGAGTAAGAGATAGAAATAATATTTGAATTCATAAGCCATAGCTGAGCCAGAGAGGTAGGTGTCTCAACTGTAACCAGCAAGATTGGCCACAGACAGAAGCTTCAAGAAACTGTAAGAATTGTGGGTGGATGCAGTTTAATGATCCACGGCTTGTGAAGCAGGGGTTGGGTCGGGAGCAGCGTTGCCATGGACATGGGTAAGGAGAGAATGGATGATCCCCCCCTCTTAGTCAAGACCTAGATTTTAATAGTTAAAAACCCCAAAGCCTTCGTAGGAAATATGACTATCTTCATCAAACAGACTTTTGTTGTTCTTTTGTTTTCATGCATTTTTGTGCAGGTTTATACCCTAGGAGAACCTCATTGACTTCAATAGACGTGTAGGTTCTAGTTTCAAATCAGTGTAGAGAATCTTTAGTCATTACACATAGGACACTTTTCAGATTCCTCCTCCATGAGTCGTATGTGACGTACCTGGATCTTTTGTAACATTCTTAACTTTCGTGGTTTTATACTCATTTTTCCTTTTCTATTTTCCCATCAAGAAAATTTATTACTGTATATCTTTCCTTAGCAAAAATATATCCCTATTCTTGCATCCTTCTTTACTCCCCGCTCTTACTAACTAGAGTTTTTGTGGTTTTTCTCTTGTTTATATTATGAGACAGCAAAATTTAAAAAAAAACAAATTTACTAACTTATTAAAAGAGAAATAAATCTAAACTATATCGATGACATAATATAACAAACTAGGATAATTATTTATACATTGTAAAACTATAAGGTTTTTGTATGTTTTAAATCCTAGGCAGACTTTACTATCACTTTAATTTTTAAAAAAAATTATTTAAAAATTATTTCATGCAATATACTTTGATCATATTCTTTCTACTCCTTAAACTCTTCCCAAACTCTCCCCCATAAACTTCATATTCTTTCTAGCTCTCTCTCTTAAAAAGGCCAAGAAAACAACAAAAATGAAAATCAAAACGGAAAAACAAACTAAAAATAAAAATGAAGAAGAAAATCAATAAGACAAAAAATATCGAAACAAAAAGAACACTTATAAAAACCTTGGAGCCCATTTTGTGCTTGCCAACTGCTCCTGGGCATGGACCCTGAAATGTGCTTGGAATGTGCAGTAATACTCATTGGAGAAAACTACCTTCCTTGTCTCAGCAGGCTTCAGAGCAAATAGCTCCTTGGTTAGAGGTGGGAGTTTGTGCGCACTTCCCCTTCTCAGTGCTGGGGTTTTGTCTGCTATGAACCTGTGAAGGTCTTAGGCACACTGTCAAGCTCTGTGATTTCCATCATCATCATCATTGTTGGTCTAGAAGACAGTTTCCTTGGAGTCACCCACCACCTCTAGCTCGCAGACTCTTTCTGCCTCTTCTTCTGCATAGATCCCAAGGCACTTAGAGGAGGGCTTCGGAAAAAGATGTTTCATTGAGAACTGATTGCTCCAAAGTCACTCTCTGAACATTGCCCAGTTATGTGCCTCTGAGTTAATTCCTATCAAAAATAAGCTTTTCTGATGAGGCCTATCTCTTGGTATAGCAGTATATCACTGTCATTTTATTACTAAGTACCTGTGGCAGAATAAGAGCAGGAGGATTTCCCCTAGGCCCATGACCTATCTAGTCTCAGGTTCTTGACAACTTTATCTGTGTTGTGTATGGGTTCCACTTTAATGAGTGGGCCCTAAATTCAGATTTCAGAGTTTGTAGCTGGGGGATGCTGATGATTTTCATCCTCCAGTAGTGTGCACAGTACTATCCAGCAGCATGAATACTAGTCAGTAGGGGGAAAGCTTGGTGGCATGAGATGTCCAGTTGGGGCACTGTCTCCCCTGTTATATAGTGACTCCATTTAGATTCCTTTACTGTATTTATTTTAGGGAGCTTCTACAGAGGTAAGTTTCCATACAGCTTTCAAAGGGCCTTTAATGTTAGTTGTCCCTTCCAATATTCTCATTTACGCTGCGACCTCCCATCCTCATCCTTAATTAATCTTCTCTTGTAATTCCCCCATCTCTTTATGGTGCTACACTGTTTTTGCTTCCCTGAAAGATCTCCTCCTCCTCACTTGATCCCTTACTAGTTATGTGACCATTGTGGTTATTTTGACGGAAACACACATATCTAAAGTTTAAATGCTAATACCCACCTGTAAGAGAAAGTCTGCCTTATTTGTCTTTGTGAGTCTGGGTTACCTCACTCAGGATGATTGTGTCTAGTTCTATCCATTTACCTACAAATTTTGTAATTTTATTTTTCTTAACAGCTGAATAATATATATTTGGTACACTGTATATATGTGCCAAAGTTTCACTACCCATTTTTGAGTTGATGGATATCTAGGCTGTTTCTAAATTCTTGATATTTACAAATAAAATAGTAATGAACATGGATCAGTGGTTATCTTTGTAGTAAGATATAAAGTCATTTGGTGTATTCCCAAGAGTTGGTATAGCTAGATCTTGAGGTAAATTGATTCCTAGCTTGCCGAAGAACCTATAATTTCCATAGAGGTTGCACCAGCTTGCATTCCCATCAGTAATGGATGAGTAGTCCCATACCCCACATCCTCACCAGCATGAGCCATCATCTCTTTGACTGATCTTGGCCATTCTGACTGATATAAGATAAAATCTTAAAGTAGTTTTACTTCATATCTCCCAAATTGATTGAAGATGTTGAACATCTTTTAAGGTGCTTCTCCACCATTTATGTTTCATCTTTTGATAACTCTGTGTATAGCACTAAACCACATTTTTTAACTAAGTTATTATTTCTTGATATTCAGGGTGATTTTTATGTCCTTTGTGTATTATTGGTAATAAACCTCTATCAGATGTATAATCAGTAAATATATTTTCTCATTCTGAAGGCTGCCACTTAAGTTTTTCAGTTACATGAGGTCCCATTTATTAACTGTTAGTCTTAATGCCTATTGGTGTTCTGTTTAGGAAATCTTTTCTTGTGCCAATGACTTCAAACCTATCCCATTACTTTATCTTCTATCAGATTCGGGGTGGCTGGACTTATGTTGTGTCCTTGATTCATTTGGAGTTGAGTTTGTGTGTAGACTTCTACATGAAGACATTCAGTTAGACCAGCACCATTTGTGAAGATGCTGTGTTTTCTCCATTGTGTATTTTTGCTTCTTTGTCAAAAAAAATCAGACGTCCATAGTGTTGTTGAGTTATGTCTGGGTCTTCAGCTCTATTTCATTAATCAATCTGGTATTTTGTGACAATAATAGACTACTTTTATTCCTATAGGCCTGCAAAACACTTTGAAATCTGGGATGGTGATACCTCCAGTACTTCTTTTTTGTTCAAGATTGTTTTAGATATTCTGGTGTGTGTGTGTGTGTGTGTGTGTGTGCACGTGCGTGCGTGTGTTTTCAAATAAAGCTGAAGATGTTTTAAATTTATATGGAGAACTGTGTTGGAATTTTGATGGAGATTATATTGAACCTGTAGATTGAATTTGGTAGGATAATCATTATCACAATATAAATCCTACTGACCCATGAGCAGAAAAGATCTTTCCATCTTCTGATGTCTCCTTCAATTTCTTTCTTCACTGTCCCCAAATTTTTGCAATGCAAGTCATTAAACTTGTTTGCTTAGAGTTTCCTTAAGACATTTTTGAGGTGTTGGGAAAAGCACTATGTCCTTGAGCTCTTTTTTAGTTTTGTGTTTGTCATTTGTAGAGGTGAATTTTTGTCTGTTACTTTTGAATCTTGCTGATTTTTCATTTCTATATTTATTGGTGTTTGACTTGTTGTATGTTTGTTTGTTCACTATGTTTTCATTTGGATTTTTAGAAAGACTCTTATATATGCCTTTCCCTTTGTCCTATAAACTCTGAGAGCTGTAGGATGTTACGGTCTGGCAAAGGCTGGCCCAAATAAGAAGTTTCTAATGACCTGAGACAGGATCTGTCTTGTATGAGCAAGAGGGCAGAAAGTAAAAAAAAATATACAAAGAACCAAAATCTTTATGTTAGCCTTGTAATTGCAGTTTGGAGTACAAAAGGCATTGGCTCTCCTGGGGAACTTGGGGAGATAGAAAATGACTACTTTTCCCCCCATAACTGCATAAGCATAATCAGATCAATTTACAAGAACATATACCCAAGGGGCTACTGAAGGCTGCTAACAGAGGCTGCTTACAGGAATGGAGGCTGTGCCATCCATTCTAACAATCAGCCATGAAATAACACAGACAGAACAAGGCAGAAAAGAAAAGTTCTTTCAAATAAGAGCCACGCAGGCCATGCCTGGAATAGGAACAGAAGAGAAAGCAGTTTTAAAGTAGAGGCCAAGTAAGTCTTCGCTCAGGAAGCAAACCAGAAAGCTTGCAGAGTTGATCTGCTAGGTAACAGCAAAGAGATCAGGGGAGCTGAGGAAGGACAGTCCTCAAGAGAAATCACAGTCCAGGATGCATTCCCAGGAACTGCCTGTTCAGGCAGACACTATAGCTCCTCACTAATTCAGTGACTTACTAGAGAGTCCTGAATCTGTCCTGGTGAGACTGGATTTCCAGAATCTTTAACCAAAAAGTTTAAAAAAAATGAGCCTATGCTTCCTGTCACCAAAGAGGTAAATGAATGGAGAGAAGAATGAAATCTTTAGGTTGTGCTTTCTTCAGAGAGCTGGTGACCTGGGGCAGCGGTGAGTCAACATCTTTTTTTTTAAAAAAGACTGCTGCATGTCTGATCTCCAGCAAGATGACTTTATGGGAGGAGAGGCCATAGAAACAGTCATCCATTCTGGAGCTTAGCCACAACTCGGAGATGGGTGCTGTCTGTGTCTCTCTTACTACCATGCCTTGCACTCTTCCTCATTCTCTGAATATTGAGGCTCGGGCACCTCCTGAGATATGGAGTCTCATTGGTGTTTGACTATAATAACTTTATACTCCTCCATGAGCATCTAGACTAGGGGTGGGGATTAACTTGAAACAAACACACCATTACAGTGTATATTATTAAACTATTAATTACATGTGAGTACATTCCTTTTTAAAATACGTAGTACAAATGTGTTTTTATAAGACAAGATATAAAAGTGCCTCTGTAATCTAATCAGAAAGGCAGAGAAGAAAATATATATGGTGTGTGTGTGTGTGTAGGAAGTGTTGAGGTCATTCTGTTGTAAGAACCTGGCTTCTAAGAAAACTAGTCCACTCCTATAACGATCCAGTCTGTCTCTCGGCTGCTGTGATAAAAAAAAAAAGCACCAACCAAAACAACTGGGGAGGGGCTGTTACTTGACCTACAGCTTACAGTCCATCTTCTAGCCAAGTCAGATACTCAGTGTGGGAATGTGGAGGTGGGAACTGAATGAAGCAAGAGCCATGAAGGAATGCTTGCTCTCAGGGATTTCTCAGTTTGCTTTCTTCCACAACCAGGACTACTTTGTGTTACTGCCCACAGTGCCCTGTGTCCTACCATATCAATCATCAATCATGAAATTGAAAAGCCCCACAGACTTGCCTGTAGACCAATCTTATGGAGGCAATCCTCAATTTACATTGCCTTTCCTAGATCACTCTTGTTTATGCCAAGTTAACAGAAAACTGTCACAAATGATCCCTTGTCAATTTGACACCCAAACACATCACCATTGAAATATAATCTCCCATGTTTTGTTTGTTTCCCAATATCTCATGCTAATATTAACATCACAATATAAACCACACTCCAACTTTTAAAGTCTTACAATCTTTTGAATTTTAGCACAAGTCCAGTCTCTTGAAAACAACTGACATCTCTTTAAGTCAAAAATTCCCCAGATGTAGGCTCCTATAAAATAAAAAATAAATTAAAAACCTTTTATGCCAAGAGGAAAGAACCAAGGCATAGTTACAATCATATCAAATCAAAACCAACATCCAGCAGTATAAATCAAATCGTTTAACTCAGTGTAAGACATCAGGGACTCACAATCTTCTGGGCTCCAGGGGCTTGGGTAGCTGTGCTTCCCCAGCTCTGCCGTCTGCAACACACACCACTTACCCAACAGAGTTAGGCCAGCTCCACTCTACACTTGACACTGTCATTAGTGGTTATGCCAGTCTTGGGGTCTCAACGTGCTGGAGATCCCACCACTCCTGGGGTTGCACTTTTCACCAATAGCTTCCTGGCCTCTCTTTGTGAGCTTCAACCTCCTCACATGGTGCTAAGCCTCACCTTTCTCCATGACCCCTTCAGTCCTGCAGTTTCCATGCTACCAAATGAGCACTGTGTAGGAGACTTACATAGCACCAAGTTTGGGAAGTGGTGCAGGCTTAGTCTCTCTAGACCACTGTTTGTGTTCTGACCCTGAGGAAATACTTCCCAGGAACTTTTCTTCAATGAGCTCCAGATTACCAAAAATCACAGATTATCAATTAAAATGTATCACCTGGAGAGACCTGATAGAGTTTTTCTTGCCTTTGAAACTTTACAAACCAGGTCTCCTTCGTGTGAATTTCTCTCAATGCTCTTCTATTGCAAGCCCATTATGCTTTGAGCACTCAATGGCTTTCCCAAACTAAAGTTCCAAAATCTTTCCACAATTCTCAAAGAAAGAAAGAAAGAGAAAGGAAGGAAGGAAGGAAGGAAGGAAGGAAGGAAG
>LOJH01027001.1:0-18203 GCA_001685095.1 Ellobius talpinus
GGAGGGGAGGGAGTGGGAATTTGGATTGGTATTTTTTTAAAGTAATAAAAGAAAAAGAAAATAACTTTTATGGGGCTGGCGAGATGGACTCATAGGTTAAGGGCAATGGCTACTCTTTCCAAAGGTCCTGAGTTCAATTCCCAGAAGTTGCTCACAACCATCTCTAATGAGATCTAATGCCCTCTTCTAGCATGCAGACACACATGCAGACAGAATACCGTATACATAACAAATAAATCTTATAAAAAACAAGTGATCAGTACTTCAGCCTCTGCTACAATACCACACTAATAACCCATTACCCACTATTTTCACAACACCATAACAGATACTTCAGTAGACTCTGAATAATTTCTCACTTGTTTTCAATGTGCATTCAAGACCTATCTTCTTCAAACGCACTAACTCTCCCCTTTATGATTTACTACTTTTGAAATAATGTCCCAAATCCTTAGCATGGTCTACAAGACCCCATGCTGCCTCCTGCTTCTTTCTGTCTGCATCTTTGCAGTAACTCACTGGGTTCTGCAGGCACAGCCTGCCTACTGAACAAGCGCCCCTCTCAGCCTGTGCATTTGCTACAGCAAAGGTCAGACACTTCCCAGCCCTTCTCCAACCCCAGTGTCTTTGTCTGTCATCCTTCACATTTTAGCTAAGCACAGGAGGGAGCTGCCCTGACCCTAAAGGGGGTAATGCCCCTCGTTGTTGAGTTACACTTACTGTTTGCATCTGGGGAGCACAGGCCCTGCTGACCATATACAAAAGCTCATGGACACCTCCATAACTCAGGCCGGTCACTTTCATAAGTTCCAGTGGGGAGAGATCTAAAAATTCCTAAAAAGAAAAAAGCTAAAAATAAATATTTAACATACATGTGTAGCAAAGACATAAGAATTAAAAAGTAATTTTCATCATGTGCTCTTTTAATTTAAAAGATATGCAAATATAAAGAAACTTTCAGTTATCACTGCTCATCTCTAAACAGAAGTAAAATTTATCGCAGAGAGACGATACATGCCTTTTTTAGATTCTGTCATTGAGCTTCTTCTAGGCCTTAACTCAGAGATGTAAGGCAGTCTTATTACACAGACCATCTATTACACTATTATACACTATTACACTATTACACAGTCCAGCTGGCATGTCTCAGAAGATACATCAAGCAACATCATGAACAGCAACACCCAGTTCAAGTTTATGTCAGCACTGTGCTTGAGTTTGGGTTCAAATATATGCCCAGAAAGAATCAGGTTAAAAAGTGCTTGTCTTCTAGGCTAAAAGATAAGTCAGAGAAAAGTATTTATCAACTGAGAGAACAGGAATGTTTAATATTTAATTCAGAATACAGAATAAAATGTTTAATTTATACTTTTTAAACTATTTAAAATATAAACATGATTATTAAATGTATTAACAGAATAAACAAAGATATCCCTGAAATAAACAATCCACAAAAATTATATGTTGTGAAAATGTTTATTAAAGGCAAAAATCCTAAAATAAAACTTAGGCCCTAATCTGCCCTCCTACGAGGGACTTTCTTCACTACTGTACTTAAAGATGTAGCATCTGAAAAGGAAAAAAAGAAGAAAGAAGCAACTTCTGTTGTATACATTTATCCTAAAAATTTACTGCTGGACTGGGGTATAACTCAGTTGCAGAACATTTAAACCTGGGGCTCAATGTCCAACATTAGTAAATCATAATAATAATCCTAATTATTAATGTCTCTCCTAAGAGAAATCATCCTTGCTGTAATCTCATTTAAGTCATATCTCTAAAGTAACAATAAAAAAATTTGTAAGTGGATTAAACTTCTCAGGCACCCCAGAAAAATGGCACAGGCATACTTCCTTATGCCATGATCATTCTCATCCTAAAATACAAAGATATCATACTTCAGTAAATAAAATTCCACTAGGCATGCAACCTAAACCACTTATAAGAAGCAGCATTATTTTGCTTACTTTTGTCCATCTAAGTTTTTACTTTTATTTTGGTCTGGACATGTGGAGGCAAGAAGTCAACATTGGATGTCTCCTTTAGTATCTCTTTAAGAACTGACCTCTGGGACAGATGTGGAGATTACAATGTGGCTAGCTTGGCTACCTGGCAAGCCTCAGGGATCCTCTTGTCTCTGCCTCCCTGGAGCCAGTTCAGACGTGCCAGGCCCGGCTTTTTACGACAGTGTTGGGCATCTGAGCTCAGGTCCTCACATTTACACGGCAAGGACTTTACTGACTCCACCACTTCCCCAGCCCCTACAACCCTAAACCTTCATAACCCAAGTCTAAAAGTAAAGGTTAACTTAAAATTAATTTGCATATAAAATCTATCTAAAAACACATAAATTTTTACCTGACAATTAACAATCTGATGTCTGCTCAAACGATCACACAGCTCTTGTGAGAAACCCACTCGTCTTAGTTTCTTGCTGCTCATATTTCTAGATCTCCCAAAGAAGAAGCTTGAAAAACAACAGAAAGTAATAAAAATGTTAGTGGACAGAGTATACAAAATGCCCCCAGAAAATAAAAAATCTTTCAGACTTCTCTATGGACAAAACAAACCATGAAAAAATTGCTAATAAAAGTAGGAGAGACACTTGCTTATTGAGCATGTCTACAGAGAAAGAAGGCAACCTCAGAAAACAGATTCCATACAATTCTTGGATATTACATGACTTTAACAGTACTTCATATTTACATTGTAGACTAGATTGCTTTGTGTTGCTGGGATAAAATGCTGACTAAAAGCAACTTGGGAAGAAAGCGTTTATTTGGCTTACAAATTACATTCCATTGTCAAGGGAAGCCAAGGCAGGAACTCCAGGCAAGAGCCTGAAGCAGAAACAGAAGTGGAGACCAGAGAGGAAAGCTGCTTACCGGCTTGCTTCCCCTGCTCGCTCGCTAGGCATTCTAGGTCAGGAGTAGGACCACTCACAAGTACCCTACTCCTGAGCCCTCCCCCATCAATTAACAATAAAGAAAATGTCCCCACAGATAATGCCCACAGGCCCATCTTAGAGGCAACTCCTCAACTGAGGCTCCCTCTTCTCTGACTACCAAGACTAGCCATCACGTACAACAATATTAAGATACTGAGCATTATTTACAAATTTTATTTGGTTATGTACTCTTCAAGATGCATTTCCAAATAGCAACTCTGCACTGAACTGTAACAATAACTAGACATACCAGCCATGCTCTAAACTTTAATATTCTCAACAGATTATAATGAAAGCTATTTTGTAACTTATGAGAAAGCTACTCTGCAAATGTCAGATGTCCCACTGTCATCAGAAAAAAAAATAAACAGTAGATTTAGAATTCCATCCAGGCAGTTTGACACTCAGACCTATCCTCTGAACCATTTTAGGAACACAAATCTTATTTAACCCTGCTTTTTCTAAGAGTCAGAACAAATCTCAATCAACTGAGACTTTACTAGTAATAAATATATTCACTATTGTACTAGCTGCTTACTGTCCCATATAGAATTAAAATCTGTTCTTCTTGTACCTTGCTAAATGAGACTCATGCAATATTAGCCTTTAGGCAGTTAGAACTGTTGTAATCTCTGTAATAATGCATGCAAAGAAATGGCTATGTATCTCACTGATATAGCAAAGTATCTTCCAGAAATAAAAGAATAGGAACTCATTATTCCATGGAATGAAGCAATAATAATCAAACTATATAGCAAAGAACAAATCTATAAACAAGAATTAAGGTATCCACTACCACCACTTAGTCCAATTCTGTTTAACACTGAAATTATCTGAATTACATGAAGTCCTGTGCTCTTTCTCTCCCTCCATCCCCCATCTCCTACTTTCCTCTCTCCCCACAAAAACAAAACACATTCTTTATCTCTCTCAAGGGGAATTTGTTAGGGCTGATTTGTCTTTCAGAGAAAAGAGAACGCTTACCTGCTATTCTGTTACCTACTGCATTTCAGATAAGGTAGTTCTAGGCAATAACATCACTTAATGAGTAAGTTCAAGCCATCAAACAACAAAAACAAAAAAACACAGCCCGAAATTACAAAGACCTTAGCAATAACCATTCTATTTAATAGTACCACTCCCATCACTTGCCCACACTACTGCTTATGGCTTCGAGTTATTCTCTACTCTACCAAATATAATATAAATTCTCTAATTATAATATTTTCCATTTGTTTGTTTCTTTCACTCTGCTGAGCTCAAGGGTGTAAAACTCATTTCCTCTGCTGTTCGTACTTACAACTGAAAGATGGAGAGCTATACACTCAAATAACTACAACTATGCAACAAGTAACGTTGTAGCTGCTGAAGAAACAGATGGGGAGAAGTCTCAAAATGGCCTAAAATTTAAAAAAAAGGATGAATGTCACAATTCTACTAGAAGTAGCTTCCTTAAGTTGGTTTCATTGCTTAAAATGTTTTGTGGGACTATCAGACCACATGACAACTTCCAAACTTTTAGGATCACATAAAAAAAACTTGAAAAGGGGGGTCCCTTATTTAGCTCTCCCTCAAATATCAGATTGGAGGCTCAATCAGATTTCACAGAGCACTGTCTTCCTCGTGTGTAAAATAAGGGCAATTCCAGTTTCTACTCTAGAGCTGCTGCATTAATGCTCAACGTAGGCAAGCATCATCGACAAACATGGGATTCTTCCAGCATGACCATCCACAAGGTTAGGTTAAGTTGGGTTATGTTAGGTTCCTCATGCACATATCTTCCATTTCCGCACGCAAAGCCTTCGATAATCAGTCTCTTTCTTTCCACGACTACTACCACGCTTAGCACATATATCTTCCTTAATCTTATCTGTGCGATTTTATAGCTTATGTCTTTCTTTCTTTCTGCGGCGCGTGTGTGTGCCTGTCTGTCTGTCTGTCTGTCTGTATGTGAGACAGAGGAGATGGCAACACAGACTCGGCTTATGTTAGGCGCTCAATAAAAACAGTGAAGTAACAAAAACAGCTGTTTTGAGGGGTTGGGGGATTAATTTATTTATTGGGCCCTTAATACGCGCCAGACACTAATTTTAAATGCTTCGGGTGTTTTTACTTCATCTTACACATAAGACTAGTCTGAAGCACTAAACTGAGAAACGCGCAAACTAGCCAAGGATGGAACACGCATTCTAATCCAGAGCTCAGACTCCAGACTACTCGCTCTTCAACATAAGTGTGACAGTCCCTAAACTTGCCCAGAGCCCTAACTGCTCCGAAGAGGAGGGAGAGGCATCAAGAGGTAGAAACCTCCTGCAGAACGCCCTAATAAAGCAGGGCAGCTTCCAAGCATTACCCACCCCAAAGAATGTCTGAAGCCCCAGGACCCAAGCTGGGGTTCCACGGACGAGCCCCACGAGGGTGTGACCGGCACCCAGGACTCTCCGCCACCCCGGTATCAACATCCACAGGCCCGGAGAGAAGGTAAGAGATAAGCACACCCACTTGCCCACAACTGCCCCCCTCAGAAAACTCCAGTACCAGGTCAGCAGCATCGAACTTTCAAACTTCCCCCACCCTCACACAATTACCCGCGAAAAGCGCCCACAGCAACAACTGGAGTGCTGGTTGGTCGTTACTCTGGAAACTCATCCAATCAGAAGCAGGCATAAGTTTGGGTTGGCCCCGCTGCATTCTGGGAATTGTAGTTCAAACTCGCAACTGAAAGTCAAACTCGAGGGGAAGAACCTGTCAAGGCGAGTGTAAAGCAAGAAAAACCTTGCCTGGAAATTCTTTTCCCTAGTTAATCGCATTTTTAAGTTACTTCCTGGGGCAGAGAAGCGTCTTTTGGGGGTTGAGGAGTTGGAGAAAGTATGGGCTATCTGCCTATTCCAGCTTTGGAAAGAGAGCTTAGTGTTTGTTTTACTTTGCACTTTCACCAAACTTGAATGGTGAAAATGAAGCTAACTAAAGGTTCTCAAACTAAAATATGTGTTGAAAAAAACAAGAGTGTAGTTGAAAATGAAATAAAGAAAATCAAGTAGGTTTAATTGTAAAGCAGCTGCGGTAAGAAAAATAAAATTAAGAACTGGCTTGATTACTGAATTTGTGCAAAAGTCTTTTCTCACGCTTTGTTTTCGGTTGCGCAACTCTGTGTCGACCTCGGTCCTCAGATTTACATATAGTTATGTATTGTAATATATATAAGTATATATTTATGTATGAATGAATATATATTCCAAGTAGAATAATGATGTAGAAGGATCCAGGACTCCTGTGGACACCCCAGCGTCTGTCACTGGTTGGCACTGAGACAGTGGCGGGAGTGGAGCTGTGGAACACAGACAGCTTTTTCTGACGTCAACTCCTCCAAAAAGCGTAACTGTAAAGAAGAGCAACCATAATTGTGGAGGGTCCTCAGCCAGTAGCTCGTGATTTTAACTCTTCCGTAGCTTCACCCTAGCGATCAGGTGTCACGTGACTCAAATAAATCTGGTACTTTATTTGCATCTTCCTTCTCCTAAGCCAATAAGAGTGGCGCTCTCATTCGTCATCCCAACCCCTTTCCACCATTCTTCGCAATGGGATCTGTCACCTGACTGGGCTCAAACATGGCTGCCCTGGAAGCTGAAATGCATTTGACTCCCGGAGCAGGTGAGTGTAAAGCGCAGGGAAGACGGCAAGGGTGCTGTCTCCGACCCCGCTAGGGGGAGCATCCCTGTCCCCCAGCCTTTCGGCTCTCCCGTTCAGTCCCCAGATTGATCTCCTGATCTTTAATCCTCTGCCTTAATAGAAGGCTGAAACCAAAGGAGTTTAGTGTCATCTTAACCGAGACACCCACCTCGAGATTTGTAATCCTATTAGCAAAATGTTCAGGAGCGAATGCGGAAGTAAATTTATGTGTCTGCGCCCCAGGCTAACACAAATATTAAGATTATTAGATATGGGATCTGCGTTAGGAGATGGGATCCACCCCTTAGAGAAAGAGGCGGTTCTCGAAAGGAGATAGTAACAGGTCAAATTAAACCCAAAACAATAATTAGAAAAGTAAGTTCTGCCTTTTCTTTTCGGGCTGATAGCTGGTGGTTTATCTAAACAGTTTCGTTTCTTCTCATCTGGTGTGCTGTTCCTAGGAGGTACCCCTCGAATGAGAAAATTGAGAATGTATTCGGCGTAACACCTCTCTATCTATCTCCCTGCACTCTGTGCTGGGAAAATGAGTTACCCGTTTGGAAAAGAGGAAACCGCTACCGAGGAGCAACTTTTTGAATTTTTCTGTGAGTGCCTGCGGAGGGGCGACTGGGAATTGGCACAAGCATGTGTACCTCAGCTACACAAGGGACAAGGGGATATCCCCAAAAAGGTGGAAGACATCCTTCAGGCGCTGGTGCAGTGTCCCGTTCTGCTAAGGTAAGCGATCTCCCTCCTTTCCAGGATCTCAGGAAGACACGGTGGTTCAGTATTTGGACACTGGTCTTAATGCCCCCAATCAACTACTTTAAGTTAGCAGAAGTAGAGCACATTTCAATGTTCTGATGCTTTCTCTGTTTAATGTATTTTACATTTAACATACTCCACTGGCCTTGGATTACCCTCTGGAGCTGAGTTTAAGCCTGGCTACCAAAAGATTCCTGAAATCATTCCTTGTTTAAAATCGATAAAAGATGGTGTAACTGCTTCTTGTCACCAAAAGACAAACCTACGCTCTCCTCTTGTTCATAAGATTAATGGTGGTGTTGCTTTAACAAAGGACTGAACGTGTATTAACTTAAAACTTCGCATTTTGAAATAATCGTAGATCCACAAAAAGTTGAACCCCTTTTTCCAGCTCCCCAGTTGTGACATCCCATCCAGCTGTTGTAAGACATCAAAACCAGGAAACTGACCTTAGTGCATGAGCTACAGTAAAGATCTTACTTGATTTTCACCATTTTTAACTCTATATTTGCTTTTTACTTGTAATTCTATGAGGTTTTACCCATGTGAGGGTTGATTTAACCCCACTGTAGTTAAAGATAAAGATAAAGACGTCCTGCTTCACTGCACATAAATTCTCTCATCCTTCCTATTATACTGTATATTTACACTGTGACCCCTTCTTGCCTCTTGGTAACCAAGGTTCTTCATCCTACATCTTTAAATTCCTAGCAGTGCTATGAACTAGTGTCATAGGAACCAAATGTACTATTTTGTTCTATCTCTTTAGCTGTTCTGCTGTAAGCTGGTGGAATTATTGGATTAGCACATAAAGACCAGAGAAACAAATCATTCTTATGGCGTTTCCCCCACCCTTAAATTTGGGTTCTAGGCTGGTACTGCCCAATCTACTGACTTCTGAACTCCTATAACTATATAGTTAAAAATGAATTTCTATATATTCCCTTTATTCTTTTGTCTTTGATTCATTTTTGGTATTCAAAAGTACACTTAGGGGCTGGGTATGGGTAGTTTAACACATGAGTCTCATCTGAGGCAGGAGGATTGCTATGAGTTCAAAATCAGCCTAAATGATACAGTATGAAAACCTGTCTCAAAACAGTGAGTGACAGAGTGTGTGTCTATGTATGTGTGTGTGCGTGTGTGTGCGTGTGTGTGTGTGTATATATACATACATATACATAGACATATACACATATTTCAAATGGACGGTGACTTTCTCTGGGAGTATTCCTAAAAATAAAACTAAGCCAGGTATGGTGAGGCTGTTTCTGTAGCTCCATACACTCTGGAGTCTGAAACAGAAGAGAATATCTGAGCCTGGGAGTTCCAGCCTAACAGTACCGCAGCTGGGAAGATATGATACAATTAGATAAAGTAGTACAGGTATCAGTGGAAGCTGAAAGTTACATGGTTCTGTTTGGTTGAACTGTTACTTGAAATTGAGAGTTTCTCATTAGGACTTGCTTGTTCAGATTTAAAGTGAACTGAACTGAAAACTGATATATAAAACTCGAATCACAAAAGAGAAAGGGTCAGTTGAAACTCCTGTTTTACTAAATCTTTCTTTTCTTTTTCAGATGCGGACCAGATATCAACCCTCAGAGATTAGCCTGGCTCTGGCTTCTCATACTGGAAAAATGGGTGACCCAAGAAAAAGTACGTGGGTTGTTTACATTTAATTTTTTTCCCTGAGACCAGGACTGAGAAGAACTTAGAAGTTAGGAGATTTTCCATCTGTCAGCTACTTCCCTTTTTTGGGGGGTTGGTTGTAGTCTTTCTCAGGGTTGACTGTGGAAATGATTTGCTTGTTAATTTACCCTAGTACCTTGACATATAATATCATTAGGAGCAATACTAATTTGTTAAATATCTGTAGGAGTCTTGCTCTTAGAACTTTGTAGAGTTCAGTGACTATGCCAAGATGGGTGTGGTATGGTGATAAAGGCTGTAACCCCAGCTACTCAAGAAGCTGACACAAAAAGATTGTTTGAGTCCAGGAGTTCAGTGCCGTCCTAGGCAACATAATGAAACTCTGTCTCTCACACACACACACACACACACACACACACACACACACACAGAATATTTGACTCAAGAGAAATGACTCCAGCAAAGCCAGAGATCTGACCACCTCAACCCATGTTCATTTTCCACATCAACATTATATTTAGCCTACATGGACTTCAAAGTAAAAAAATCAGTTTTTAAATATCTATCATTTTTCCTTACATTCGTTGCTTTCACTCATCAGAATTACTTTTTTGTTTAGTTCCATTTTTTGCACTTTTGTCCTTCCCATAACTGTGCCGAAAAATCCTGGCCTAAAGGAATTTTTTTTTTATTTTGTTACTGTGTTTCAAGACAGGATTTCTCTGTGTAGCCCTAGCTGTCCTGGAGCTTACTCTGTAGACCAGGCTGACCTCGAACACCCAAAGATCCACCTACCTCTGTCTCCCTAGTGCTGGGATCAAAGGTTTGTGCCAGCACCACCAGGCTTAAATGTATCTTTTAGACAGACTTAGAGGGTTGCCTAGCAAAGAGAACTTGTAGAAAGGCTAGCAGAAAGACCAAGTAAAAGAAGCAAAATTGTAACCTAGGAAAAATAAGAGTCAGCACTAAAGAGAGAAAAAGACAACAAAAATGAGGTAAAGTAGAAAAGAAAGAAGGATTCGCTAGCATCTTGGAAGGGAGGGGGACAGCAGGGCTTTGTTACTGAGGAAGGATCTCCCTATTACAAACACCAAGTCTGTTGAACTAACTGACCTTTCCCCTTGAGGAGAAGAGGTCTGCTTGCTGACTTGTGTCCTCACTGACTGCTTCTTCTCTGGAGGGTTGCTTAACAATGTCAGGTGGTAGATTTCACTTCCCCAGCTCCTCAGCCTAGATGGGGAATTGCTCTTGTTTTGGCCAAACTTCATGTAGTCCTTAAAGCTCTGGTGATCCACTGCGTTAAACGGTTGTAGTTTTGTTGTTTGGAGAACTATAAACTGCTTTTTAAGGACCAGGACTTCAGGTGTACTTTGGAGTGCTACAGAGCCAGTTCTGCCTTGGTGCTCGGAAACACACAGGTGTTTACTGCTGCAGGCTCCCGCTGCCTGCCAAGAGCTGCCGTTTAATTATGACGCGAAGCAGTGGTGCTGTGTTTCTATCCTTCATTCACTTTTATCTTCTGTCTGTTTATCTTGCGCTGGTTTAGGCCTACATGTGTAAGCATGTGTATAAAGGGTTAGCTACAGAGATGTTTGCTCATAAGCTGCTACTGCCAGAGGAAAGCTAGCAATAACCATCATGCCCATAGTACACAGGCCTGGCTATTAAATGGAAACATATCTCTATGCAATGCACGATGCCACTATTCAAAATTATATGGCCAGTGAGTTTTCAGTATCATTTCAGTGGCACATGCCTTTAACCCAGCACTTGGAGGGCAGAGGCAGGTGGATCTCTATGAGTTCGAGGTCAGCCTGGTCTACAAAGTAAGTTCCAGGACTTCCAGAGCTGTTACACAGAAAAACACTGTCTCAAAAAAAAAAAAAAAACATAACTTCATGCTATGGGTTTCTTTAATTTGGAAATGAAATACAATACCCTGTGCCAGGCGTGCATACCTTTGTTTTGTTTTTTTTTTCAACAACTAGTATACAAAGGATAGTGAATACCAAAAGCATGGTTGGGTTAAAAGAATTATGAGGGTGTGCCCTCCAAGAGTTTCCTGTAGGTGCTTTACACACAGCAACAAAAATTATTGGTGAAAAACTTGAGTGATTTTTCAAAAAGAGGGAGTCAGGCATGGTATCCATCACTTCCCAGCAGGAGGGAAACAGGGGCAAGGGGACCCTGAGTGCAGGACCAGCCTAGGCTACGTAGCAAGACCAGCGTGGGCTACATAGCAAGACCATGTCTCAGAACAGACAAGGAGAAAAGGAAAGAGTGCGTGAAATGAACAAGCTTGGAGTTTGAGGTTAATCAGTGTAGGCTTTAGCTCTCTGTGTGTGTGCACACACACGTGTGCACATTTGTATGGATATGTGCTAGGCAGTTGAAAATCAACATCAGTTCAGTTAGGTGTCTTCCTGCCTTTCTCTTTGATGTTTTGAGTTTTTAGTGTTTTGGATATTTGGTCTTTTTTTTTTCACAGACAAAGTTTCTCAATGAACATGACACTCATTAATTTGGCTATACTGTTTGGTCAGAAAGCTCCCAGGATCCTCTTGTACTGGGATTATATGCATTCAACCCTAGAAAGCATTCAACCCTAGATATTTGTTATTGTTAGCTGGTTTTGTTGTTGATTGTGTTTTTATTATTGTTATGTTTATTTTTATGTATGTAGGTGTTTTGCCTGTATGTATGTCTCTGTACCTTAACAACTGAGCTATTTCTCCAGTCCAGGTTTTGGGTTTTTGTTTGTTTTTGGTTTGGTTTGGTTTTGAGACAGGGTCTCCCTGTGTAGCTCTGCCTGACTGGGAACTCACTATGTAGACCATTCTGGCCTCGTACACACAGAGGTCTGCCTGCCTCTGCCTCCCAAGTGCTGGGACTAAAGGCAGGTGCTGGGATTAATGGTATATACCATTACACCTAGCCCTTTTTTTAAAATGTGGGTGTTAGGGATCTGAACTCAGGTCCTCATGCTTGTGGGGCAAGCACTTTTCCAACTGAGCAATCTTTCCAAGACCCTGCATATTAACTTAAAGAATGTTCAAGTTTAGCCAACTTTATTTCCAAAGGAAAGCATCTAAAACCATATCCAGAGGGACTGGAACGATGGCTTGGAGGTTAAGAGCACTGGCTGCTATTCCAGAGGACCCAGGTTCAATTCCCAGCACCCATATGGCACTTCACAATTGTCTGTAACTGCATTCTCAGGGACTCTGATGTCCTCTGCTGCCCTCTGCAGGCAACAGACTTGCACATGGTGCACAGATAAACATAAATCATCCATATACATTAAAATAAAAATAAATCTTTTTTAAAAATGCATCCAGGGGTGTAATGATTAAAAGTACCTTATCTTAGAGAAATAGCAGAAATAAGAGTAACTAAAGAGAAATAGTATTTGTCAAGCAAAGCATATGCCTGACCTCTATAATTGTGTATTATTCCTCTAGAAATTACTTTCTGCTGTTTTCCGGAGAAAACTTGAGTTTCTTTTTTTGTCAGAAGACCTCCAAGGTGACATTCCAGAGAACATCCTCAAGGTAAGAAAGACTGAGGGCCATCTGCAGTCACTCAACAAGTTTAATTTTCAGGGCCATCGGGGAGACAGATCTCTAAGATGTTGACTGTTTGTTTTCAGAGAAAGCAATAGGCAGGCCCCTCCAAGGCGAGTTTAGAATGAGTATAACTTACCTGACTTTGGAATTCTGGAAGCAGATTGCCCAGCAGAACTGATCGTAGCAGGCAATCGATTGCTCTTTGCATTTCACCTAGAAGGAACTCGTTACTTGGGTTTAATTTAAGATATTTGAACTGTTGACGAGTAGATGATAGAGAATTTGAGGGAAGAAAGGGACTAATATTTGATAGACTTGTCTTCTATAACAGATACACTAATGTTTTATAGCTAAGCATTGTACCAACCTTCTAGAGGTAGAGTCCAACTAAATGTTCTCTTTGTCTAGGTAAGCATGATTGCATATGCCAATAATCAAGAATTTAAGGCCAGCCTGAGCTGTATAGTAAAAACCTGTCTCAATTGCCACCCCCCCAGAAAAAAGTTAGCAATCAATAGATAATATATAGATATAGTTATCCATATCTATAGATAGATATCTATAGATTGATATAGATACTATTTTTATATCATCTATCAATTACTAGATTTTTTCCTATAGATACATATAACTATATATATAGAAATATATTATATATTATAATATATATACATCAGTTGCTACTTATTGAGACTCAATACCTCATTTATTTATTTTAAATTTTGTTAGCATCAAAACCAGGGTCTTGCACATTCTAGATAATCACTGTGTTCTTGAGCCACACCCCAGCCCATGATCACGGTTCTGGCTGTCCTGGGACTTACTTACTCTGTAGACCAGGCTGGCCTGGAACTCATGGAGATCCACCTGCCTCTGCCTCCCAAGTGATGGGATTAAAGGCGTGCACCCAGCCATTATTTGTTTTCTTAAGACCCTGCTACCAGATAAGATAGATTTATGATAGGACTTACTGAGAACTGACTTGTATTAGTTCAAGGACTCATGGACTAGCAATTAATAAAGAGCCATCCCTGAACAACCTCTACAGATGGAGGAAACAATGCACATCCCTGTTCCCCTTTCTCCTTCAGTCTGCCTATATAAGCAGTCTATAGAGAGTCATGCTTCTAACAGGCTAGCTAAAGAGGCAGACTCAATCCCTAATTAAGCTAATAGACAGGAGACATATTTTTAATAAACCATACGGTATTCAATTGTTCGAAGGTGTGTGGATTAAAAACATTAAGCAAGTGCCTGATGTCTGTTGCTGTAAGCAAATACCACAGGCTGGGTAATTTATAAAGTAGATTTGTTTAGTTCCTGGTTTGGATGCTGAAGAAGAGCACAACACTGATATCTGCTCAGCATCTGGAAGAGCCTTCTTCCTGCACCGTAACATGACAGAGGGTATCACAAAGTGAGAGGGGACAGGTGTGCTAGCTCAGAGGTCTCTCTTCTTACAAAGCTGTTGATACCATGGGGATCAGCCTTGATATTAGATTTCATCTAATCTTAACTCTCCCAAAGGCTCAGTCTCCAAATATTAACACATGAAATTGGGGATTAAGTTTCTAACACATGAACTACTTTGCTGTTGTTTGAGACAGTGTCTCAGCATATAGCCCAGGCTGGCCACAAAGTCTCAGCTTCCTGCATTTCCAGGTATGTGCCACATACATGCCTACTGACACATGAACTTTTAAGGTACACAGTCAAACCACAGCAGAAGGGTTTTATGGGAGGATAAAAAATGGATTATGCCTTAAAACTTAGACAGAATTCAGATCAGTAGTTAAAAGCTGATATGTAATGTTCCTTCAAAAATTAGATTGAATTGCTTTTAGGTATGCATAATACCTTACTCACCTGGTCTATAAATGTATAGTCTTAATTAAGGTTGCTAACAAACTTTGAGGAGAGTAGGGTGGGGCCTGGGTAACTAAGCTAATCACTTTTAACCTCAGTCTCCTCAGTAAGACAGGAATAACTATGATATCTGCTTCTGGAGATTGTCATCATGATTGATTTGGTTCTTCTGTAAAGAGCCTTGAATAATGACTAGCTATACAAACACCTATAGAAATGTTTGCTACTGCTGCTGAACCATCAAGGCACAAAGGTCATCGCCATCCTGGTGGCCACCGCACTCCCTGTCTTCATTTTCCACCTAGGAGCTGTTTGAAACCTTAGCACAAAGTCCAGTAGACAGCATACCTGACAGAAGCCAGAGGTGGGAGAGCGGGACCCCTCAGCTCAGCCCTGAAGCTGTCTCCACGCTCTGGGATGTTCTGAAGCAAGCCCCCCAGCTAGCCCAGGGCCTGTTGGAGCTCCTGCTTGTAGATCACCCCAGCACCAGCCTCTGTCACAGCCCTCTGCAGAAGACACTGCTGGATCGCATTCGAAAGGCACTACAGACCCTTCGGGACCCTGCCCCTCAGCCCCCTGGGGTGGCCGACGCTGTCTGTGGAGCCCTTCAGGCTTTATGTTGCACTGTCGAGCCACCAGAAAGTGAATGGCGGGTCCTCTGTGACGAACTGTTAGAGACCTGCAGGACTGAGGGCAGTCCCCTGCGGGAGGAGCAGCTGCTTGGTTGCCTGTTACACAAGGCTGGACGGGGCCTACTGTCCCTCTATGGCCAAACCTATGCAGAGAAGGTGACAGAAAGGACACCAAAGGCCACACTTCCAGGAAAAGGTGTGTGTCTTTTGCTGTTTCTCCTTTAGTAATTTAGTACTTTAGTCATTCTGATGTACCCTCTGAAGTTCTGGACTAGTATTGTACCTGCTTGTTGTCCAAGACAAGAGAAGCTAAGCAAAACCACGTAGCATTTTGTTGTTTATTTGTTTAAAGCATAGCTTAAGGAAATAGCAGGATCAGAAAAGAGCTTTGCAGAAACTACTGAGAAGATTGAAACATCTTTCAGATAAAGTGTAAACAGTAGAGTTTAACTTTTTCAAGAGTCTACTCTTGGACTAGGAAGATGGCTCAGTGGCTAAAGGTGCTTCTACTTACCACACTGGCCCAATGATCTGAGTTTGATCCCCAGAACCCACATAAGAGTGGAAGGAGAAAATGGACTCCCCAACATTGTCCTCTGACCTCCATAATATGCACATGCATGCACATACAATATAACAAGAATAATAATACATTTTAAGTAAATAAATACAAGTGCCTAGTCTCAGACTGGCTGGTTTTCAGTGTGGACTGTAGCGTGAGAAAAAGGAGCTCTTCATTAGTAACCCTCCTGGTGTGATGTTCAGTGTCCCCAGATCATCCGGATCCTGAGCGGGCAATGCTGGCCCTGTTCTCCACCCCCGATCCAGCCCACGCTTGGAAAATGACCTTTTTCTACTGCCTGAGCAACAACAAGCACTTCCTGGAGCAGATCCTGGTGAGTCTTCCTGACCGCCATAGAAGAACTCTCCCAGGGCTATTTGGGTTTTCTTTGTTTCTCTCTCACTCAGGTATCCAACTCCTGCAGTCTAATCAGTGGCAAGTCATCTGGTTGTCATCCCCAAGTCCCTCGGGAGAGGGGCCTCTGAGAACCAGTTCCATTCCTAGTTGATGCTGTAGCCACTTTATGTTGAACCTTTGGTAGGAAGTAAGATGTTGGCTATCTGTCAGCTTTCTGGGGGATGTAGACAGCAAAGGCCACGGCAGCAATTCAAGGCCTAGCTGGCAGGGAAATTTAATTACTCTAACTCTTGCCTTCTAAATTGCATCCAAACCTCATTTACTTCAACAGATATTTGTGAATCCCAACTTGTAGGCTATGTGCTATGCTAAGAGATGGGGTTACAACAGAAGTCAGTCCCTCCCTTCAAAATGCTTAGAACGTACTTTTGTGAGCATTTATTTTTATGTAACTGGCTACCCTAATGAAACTGGAACTCATTCTTTCCAGTTCAGATAAGCAGGTAACCTTTGGCTTACAGGTAACGGCGCTAACCCTGTTGAAAGAGGAAGACTTCCCAAGCCTTGGGTGTCTGCTTGATCGAGAATTCCGGCCTCTCAGCCACCTGCTCGTGCTCCTGGGCTGGACACACTGCCAGAGCCTTGAATCAGCTAAACGATTACTCCAAACACTCTACAGGACCCAGGTAACTCGTGCAGCACCCCAGGGTGCTCCAGAAGCGAATGCCCTGGGGCTTTGGACCTAGAAGAGTTCCTGGTCTCACAGTCAGCCACAGTGTATGAAGCCTAAGTCAGTATTTGTTTCCTCTGCGTTGGCATAGGACCAAGGCCATGATGAACTTCTCAGGGATGCCTGTGAAGGATTGTGGACTCACTTAGAAGTCCTGGAGTGGTGTCTACAGCAGAGCAGGTATGTCCCTGTCAAGGCATTCCCCCTTCCTACCATACATGGGGTACACTCAACCCTATACTCCATTTCAGAGGAAAAAAAATTTGATTATGATGGTCAGATGCAAATGTTCCATCTGTTAAAGTAGGGTTTGGGGGAAACCTAAGTAATGATTAGCTTCCGTTTGTGACCTAATGGCCAAAGGATAATTTGGAGTCCAAAAGAACAGCAGCTGACAATCCCTACACATGCATGTACTGTAGGCCAGGCATTGTGCTAAGCCTCCTACAATATTCTGGCAAAGTAGATACAGACATGATTGTTGCATTTAAACACTAAGAGGCACACATGGTGGCTTATACTTTTAATCTCAGCCCCTGAGAGACAGAGGCAGACAGATCTCTGAATTCACAGTCAGCCAAGCAAGTTCCATAGCAAGTTCCAGGCCAGCCAAGGTTACATAGGAAGATCTGCCTTCGCCTAGATCTGAATTTCCATTTTGTTCTTCGTTAACCTCACTAATGCTTCAGAAAGCAGGTGGAGGAGTGTGTAGGGAGGGGCTCTTTGAATAAACTAAAGAAGCTTATTTGAAAGCTACAAAGAGTACAGAACTCAGGGACTTGGATCTTCAGGCCCTTCTTAGACTCCACTAGGCAGAAAGGCCCTTCCTAGATCCTTTCTAGACAAGCAATTAACTTGATGGCTATAATTCCTCAAGGTGGATAAATGTTACCTTTTATCCTAAACCTAATAAAATAGTTTGAGAAGGTGAAACCCGAAGTAGTAGAGGCCAGAGAAGAAGAACAAGAGGAAAGAAGGTTGTCTCTCTGCAGGGCAATAATATAAACCCGCCTCCTTGTCCATCCTTCCGACTTTCCCTTCCAGCAGCCTCATACCAAAGAGAGAGCTCTTGTGTCACTTACATGGTGGAGACAGCCACTCCGTGCTCTACTCTCTCCATCACCTCACAAACCTTCCAGCCCTCAGGGAGGAAGAAGTCCTCAAGCTCCTTCAGAAGGTGCCAGCTAAGGACCTCCAAGGAGAGCATGGTGAGTTGGCCATAGTGTGGTTGCATTGTGTCATACAGGTTCGGGAACTTCCTCAGGTGAGAACACATGTTTCCAGCAGGGAGATGTTGCTTTGACCACATTCTTTTTTTTTTCCTTCCTACCTCCCACCCCCACAGAAATCTGAGAAACTTGTTTGGCAAATTTCTTTTTTTTTTTTAAGGTTTTTTTAAATATATGTATGTATTTATTATGTATACAATATTCTGTCTGTGTGTATGACTGCAGGC
>LOJH01027002.1:0-17796 GCA_001685095.1 Ellobius talpinus
GTGTGGGAGCCGGGCGGGATGAAAAGCAGGCCTGCGCTCCCCTGTCACTACAGCTGGGGGAAGGTAACAGACAAAATGAATACATACTTCACTGAATTAAGTAGCACGGTTGTCCATATAAAAGCATCACATTTTCTACTTAAGGAAGATTCCAGAAAATAGCAGAACAGTACTTTCATTTTGGAACCAGAGAAACCTCCCCTTGCAATGCTCCTGGTGGTTGAGTCTCAAGGGAGTCTTGGATAAGAGTCATGACACATGGTTAAAAATTATTTAGGTGTGTGCGATATGTATGTGTATTTGTGTATGTATATGGGCATCTATGATCTATGTATATGTATTTGTCTATAGTGTCTAATTGTCAGTGTTGAATATTGTTTTAGTCAAGCTTCTATTCTTATGAAGGGACACTATGACCATTATAAACACTTATAACTGGCTTACAGTTTCAGAAGTTTAGTTAATTGTCATCCTAACTGGGAGTATGGTAGCATGCAGGCAGACATGGTGCTGGCGAAGTTGCTGAGAGTTCTACATCCAGATACACAGGTAGCAGGAAGAGAGAGCCACTGGGCATGACTTGGGCTTCTGAAATCTCAAAGTGCATCCAGAGTGACATATGCTTTCAACAAGGCTAGGCCTACTCCCACAAGGTTGCATATCCTAATCTCTCCTAGATGACTAAGCATTCAAACATTTGGGCCCTTTGGGCCATTCTTATTTAATCCACCACTGATGTCTTCTCTGATCACTGTCCACATTATATTTTGAGGCACCATTTTTCTCTTAATCCCTGAAGTTACTGGTCCAGCTCGCCAGTTTGTAGATCCCTTGCTGCTTTCCTGAGTGTGGGCCTTACTGACAGGCTCCCATGCCTACCTAATGTATATGCAGGTGCTGAGGATCTGAACTCTGGCCCTTATGCTTGCGTGGCAAGTGTTTTAACCAAAGAGTAATCTCCCCAGCCCAAGAAATATTTCCTGCTATGAAGTGTCTATGAAGTTCAGAGAATGAAAGGATTGAACTAAACAGTAGCAGAATTCCAGTTTGTCCTCTCTGAGCCCAGGTCATGGTGTTATAATGAAGATATGGTGGACGATCTTATTTTAGTAAGTAATTTGATTCTGTTTCTCTTCCTTGAAGGCAAAGATCAGTCTTTGGTACTCGCTCCATTACTGGTGACATAGAAGCTCATTAAAGCCACCTGATAAGACAAAAAATTCTTTACATTAGAAATAGTTTATGTATAAAACTAACCGTAAGTTGGTACTCAGATATTTGGTCAAGCATTCTGGCTTTTCTGAGAAGGTAATTCTTTGGATGAGATTGACATTTAAGTCAGTTGACTTAGTAAAGATTTCCTTCCGTTTTGTAAGTTCACCTCATCCAGTATATTGGACATTGGTTAGGGCAATAACTAGGATATCCTAAGTTCAAAGGAATTGTTCCAGGAACCTGCCTTTGGGCTTAAATTAGATCTCAACTTTGCCTTGTTCCTTATGGATGTGGGAATGTTAAACCTCCAAAGATTGTGTCCCCCAAAGATTGAGAGCAAGATGGCTTCCTAGAATCAATGGTCCAGGGACCCAGATGATAGAGCATCAAGGTCTGAAAGAACTTGCCCTGTTGGTACCAGACTCTCTTGACTTTATTTTGCCTTCTTCTTTCTCCCTCTTGAAAATGGAATGTATCTTGTGCCTTCTTTGGAAGCAGTTAACTTGTCAGGTTTTCACAGACACACAGCTGGAGAGGAATTTGACTACAGAATGAATCATACCTCAGTTCCTACCCACGCTTGACGTAGATATTTTTAGGAGAGCTAACATTCAGATCCAATGCTGGAATTTTCTAAGACACTGGGGTTTGTGGATGAACACATTTTGCAGGTGATAGAAATATGGATTTGGGGAGTGTGCAGAGTATAGGGCTTTGGGCTCAGTCATGTCTGCCCCGAAATTGCCTGTTTTATTTACAATATTCAGTAACTCAGAATGTGATTATGTCCTGAGACAAAGCTTCAAAAATGTATTCTAAAGTTAAACATGAGTCTGTTGGACATTAACTGATCGACTTTAACTCTGACAGCTGCTACCCTGGTTGGTCAAGAAATAAAACCTTTGCCACATGGAAGAATGTTAGGGATGATGATCTGTGATCCAGGGAGGTTCCCAAAAGTCTGCACTGGTCCAGGCTTGAATGGTGGTTTTCCAAACTGAGAGAGAAAAAAATTTAAGTTACCCGGTTTCTAAGATTTTTCAGTTTCACTCAGCACTAACCAACTAGTAAATGGGACCAACTTTTCCAATTGGTTCTCTCGAAACTTTTATTAAGGAGTTTACAGTGTCCTTACTGTCTACTCCTGTAAACATGATCCTCTGGGGGTACTGCAATTTGTAAATTCTACAGTCTAGATCATTCTGACACAATTGCAATAATGAACCAACACTACAGATAGATTCCCCCAAAGTTTTATGGACAGTCTCATGGATACCCACAGATGACTGATGCATTTTTATTGATAGTGGTTTTTGTTTCCAGAATTAATAAATAAATGCACACACACACACAAACATGCACGTGTGAAGGGAGGTGATGATAGAGCACTGGAGAGAGACAGAGATAGAGAATATGGATATCATTCACATACAAACCTTAGCTTTGCTGAAATATAACTCAATGGAAAAGATTATACTTATAAATACAGAAGCATGCTATTCCAATGTGTTTTTTAAATTTATTAGATTTTTTTTTTAAAAAAAATACCAATCCAAGTTCCCACTCCCTCCCCTCTTCCCATTCCCTCCACACCCCCTCCCACCCCACCAGAGAGAGTAAGGTATATTGCCTTGTGGAAGGCTCAAGGCCCTCTCTACTGTATCTAGGCTGAGCAAGGTATACATCCAAAGAGAATAGTCAGTGTTTTATTTTTTAAATTCTTAACTTTATTTTTTTCTTTAAATAACCAATTAGTTCCTTATTTAGCAATTTCATGTTCTCTCTTTTGGTAGGTACCAGAAACATGAATTCCAAAAATGCTCCATTTATTTTGATTTGTTAAGAATTATAAAATTTATGCCACAGAAATTTCTAGAAAGCCAAAGTCTCCACATATGTGCCCAATCTGAAACAACTAGATGATTTTGGGTACAAGTGTCTCTATGTATGTTCTGTGATACCATAACTTAGAGATCTCAACATTGGGAATAAACAACATTATCTGGGGGTATTTGAGGACCATTTTCAGCATCATACTGATACTGGCCATTGAAACAGGAATATAAAGCAATGCAGGGTTAATCCACAATTGCTTCCCCCTATTGCCTCAGGTTATTTTCTCTCTTGGATTCTTGGGAATAGTTTTGCAATATTTTTATGAAATTTTTCTCAGTGTTATGACTTTTTTGTTTTAGTTACTCACCTGTAGCATTCCTTTATTCTATTTTTGATTATGTTTTAATTGACTTCTGTTTAGATAATTGACTTGGTAACAGCCATGAGTAGGTACCCATAGGATGTGGTTTTAAGCCTAAATCTTAGCACATGGATTACAGCAATATGCTATGAAAAGATGGAAAGTGCATCTGGATTCTAGACATTAGTTTTAGACATAATGCCAAGGGAGCATTTCTATAATAAGTGTCATTCAAGACCCTCCTTCTAAGTGATCTCCCATTACCATCTTTGAAGGCTTTGGAAAGTGAAATATACATGCTTCATTTGAGACGATTTGTGATCATGTGCTTACTTATGTATAATAAAGCTTGAATACAAGCATTATGGAAAAGAGAGTTTTGGATCTTTAGCACAACTATTAAAGTGCGAAGATTTGCATCCCGTGACAGGCAGTGGCGGCATACAACTTTAATCCCAGCACTCTGGAAGCAGAGGCAGGCGACTTTCTGTGAATTTGAGGCCAGCCTGATCTACAGAGCGAGTTCAAGGACAGTCTCCAAAACTACAGAGAAACCTGTCTCAAAAAAAAAGCATCACACAGCATTCTCTCATTTGAACAATGATACACAATTTTAATAGAGAGATTCCCCCCCAAACAAAACTACTTTCTTCGGTTTTACCCCTGTAAAAAGTTGTGGTTCCATGTGTTTCATGTCACAGGAAGCCCTGGTGTTATTTTCCCTCATCTCTGTTAACATAACACTTGAAAATACACTCCAGAAAGTAGACACAACTTTTTTTTTTGAGACAGGGTTTCTCTGTAGCTTTGGAGACTGTCCTTGAACTCGCTCTGTAGATCAGGCTGAGCTCAAATTCACAGAAAGTCGCCTGCCTCTGCTTCCAGAGTGCTGGGATTAAAGTTGTATGCCGCCACTGCCTGTCACGGGATGCAAATCTTCGCCCTTTTAATGACTTTTTTTTTCCTGTGAGAAAAAGGTCCGCAGCTCAAAATGTTCCTGACTGCATTTTCAGCCTTCTTGAGTGCTCTTATGGAGTTGACAAAATGGTGCTGCGTGACGTACACGTCCTCCAGGCAGGCTCTGCCCCAGATTAACCTGTGCTGCTTCCGTTTTCAGCAGTGGTTTCCTATATGCTCCATACTCAGCCCTTTGTATGCCAGAGACACCGTCTTTCAACCGCGCCTATGACTGGCTTAGGCTATATAGAAATACTTACTTACATATCTCGTCATCCGCAGCTTTTTCTCCCTGTACAGATACTTCTTGTCACTTCTATAGTTCTGTAAGAAGACTGGAGCATAGGTTGACTCATGTTTGGTAGATAGCTTAGCATCTCAAACGTTGGAGAATGGTCTCAAACAGGTCATTATCCATTCGTGTTTCATTGTTTCCTGAACACTGAACTTTTAAAAACTGTTTCTGCCTTTTCTCAGGCAGACGTTCATTCAGCATTCCCTCATCATTTCTCCTTTAAGCACGGGATGAGCTTTCGTTTTGGGTGAATGAACAGCCCTTCCCAGGGATGCATGTCTGTAATCCCAGCATTTTGCCTCAGAGACCAGAAGAGTCCTACAAGTCTGATGTGGGCCTGGACAGCAAAGGCAGTTTAAGACAGTTACAGCCACAGAATCTTGCCCATTCTCTAGAAACTGAAACAACAGAACATAGGCACGTTAGCCTCTGAGCTTGTGTTCTAGCTGAGACAGGGTGTAAATCAGGAGGACTAAGTGTCGCTGGAGCATGGTGCTTCTGTCAGCTCTGGGGACGGGACATGTATATGCAGGGGACAGAAGCTTGCTCACATTTGCATTTCTAACGGAGAAAAAGCTGGATTTGGTCATTAGTGATTGAGATCATGGGTCCCTCAAGCTGTTGGCTTCATAATAGCACTTTAAATTTTCTCCTATCCATACTTTAATTTCATTAACAATTAAGATTTGCTTCAGCGAAGCCAGCCCAGAAAACAGTTTGCTTCGTGCTTAAGCATCTGCTCCTAGTCCTGGGAGCAGGAGCATGTGATCCATCTCCCTGGGAGGAAGTGTGTGTTGTGTGTATGTTCAGAAATGTTGTGGCAAGAGGGCTTAAAATTCGATAGTAATTTCTTATGTCATGGGTTCTGTCTTTTATTTTTAATGATTGAATTTGCTTTTCCAGTTGGCAACTAGTTGAAAGGTGACTTTAGGCTATTTGAATCACAAGACAAAATATAACAAACAAACAAAAACTTCAAGTCCTCAATGAGGATTTTAACAAAAATCATTGATTTTACAAATATGAAAGAAAATAATTCATGCTGAGCATTTGGCAAGTATTAAAACTTAAATATGTATCATCATTTGGTCTGTGGAATTCTTTAAAATGGCTTAGATGGATATTGTTTCTTATTACTTGATAAATTATCTGCATTGTAATAGGGACCCAACAGTTCTCGTTTTTTCTAGACTATATTAGAGATGAAAATTCCGGAGAATGATTGATCTTTTTTAAATGGAACCATGAAAATATTTTGAAGCGAATTTGAACTTGATCCATTCTGCTTTCAAACAACTCACATTGGGGTAGAGCCAAACTGGACTTAATAACTTTCTGTATGAGTAGTCAGATGCAGTATTGATGGATGCCACTTACGTAACCAAGTTCACAGAAGATCTCTCCTGGCCTTCCTATCCTTCCCAGCTCTCACCGTTTCAGCATGCTTTCCTCTCTCTCAATAAATATGTAATGCACTTGCCTTATTAGATGACTGACAGTGTCATAGTTAAAACTTAAATAAATGATGTTATTCTGAGTAGCTCATTAAACCTTAGACATTTCTTCAGATCAGCCTCAAGACTTCAATTCGTAATGCTTCTAAAGAAAATAAGATACTGTATTATATATGCTGATATTCTCAAGTCAATAACACTTTCTCATGTTTATTCTATCTTATTTATATTATATTAGGGTTATTGACATGGTACTACTTTCCTAGACTCCTTAGTGACTTTTCTTATTCTAAAATGTTTTTGTTATTTTACTTCTAAGTATCCTATAATTAATACTAAGCATTTTATGCTCATTTTACAGATATAATGTTGAAAATTTCTGCACAAAGTTGATTTCATAAAAAATGACATGGTATGCCAGGAGTCTCCACTGAAAAACTTTTTTTCTTAAGATTAGTTATCCAGAATAATCTGACAGAGCAAAAAAAAAATCCTTTCCTTTACTGTTTCCTTTTGCCAGTTACAATCTTTCAAGAGCTTAGTACTTCACCTGTCACAGGCATTGCCATTCTGTTTTGTGAAAAGGCCCCTCCTGTACCTACCCCAAATACTGCTCATGTTACGCATCAGTGATAGAAGACATTCCCAAACATGGCTTTGGCATCTCTTCTGTCTGCTCCTTCAGATTTCTTCCTGTGTGTGTGTGTTCTATGAATGCTATGAGACTTGGGCCCTGAGGATGCCTAGGCTTTCTCTCACAATATGGAGCCTTTGGGGCTCTGCCGGAGACAAGAAGTTTGACATGCCGTAGCCTCACTGACAAGGGATTCTTTCTCATCACAGGAGAAAGGGAGAGTAAAGACTTTAGACTTGCCAGAGATGCTGGCAGGCCCCAGAAAGTCAACACTGGGAAACCCGTAGGCAGAGATAAGAAAGTATGTCAAAAATATCTATTTATCAGCAAGATTGTGGAGGAATAGGAACCTTTTTATTTGGCTGTCAGAAACTCTCTATTAAATAAGAGGGGCAGAAATTAAGGCAATTTCTGTACGTAATTTCTTCCCAAGGTGTGTGTGTTTGTGTGTGTATGTGGTGTGTGTGTTGTGAAACTTGCCCTGTTCTGTTCTGATGCCGTTCACTGGCTCTCCCAGGGAATAGCTACCATTCATTTATACCCTCAGTTCATCTGTTTAAGAGAGGTAAACAGATCATTTCAAAGACAGGTGTATGTATGAATGAGCATTTCGTAGAACTACAGATTAGTACCAGCAAATGCCATAGACTTAGACTCTTCCTATAGGAAAGGAATTTATTTCCTTATTTATTCATAATTATTTCTCTGTGTGTTGCTGTAGGTCCTTATGTATGCGAATTATTTTTTCTACAACTGAGTTACACCCCCAGCCAAAGAAAGGATTGGTTTTATTTACTGATAAAAGATATACATATTAAAATTTAGAGATATTGAAGTTTTTATTAGCAGAAAATCTATTCTTTAAACACTAATTTGTGGTCAGGTCCAGGTGCTTAAGATACAAACACAATAAAAAGGAACAGGATATTGATGGTCTGACCTCAATACTTATGTAATAGGAAATATCCATAAGGTCCTCCATGTCCTCAACGCAGGGCATGGTTAGAAGCAAAATGGAGCTTGTTTACTACGTACAATAACTGTGCTTTTCTAAGAGCAGTAATCAGTCTGACTTTGGCTGAAGGATATGATTAATTCTTTTCTGAGAAATTATTGGGGTGTATCATATAAATGTAGAATAAGAATGAAAACGGTCAAGATAGTTCTGGGGAACATCACAGACAAGGAGTTGGGAGGTTGATGGGCCCTTTAGATCTCTTTAAGGAGTGTGGTCTTCCTTCAGCAAAGAATTTTACCAGAAAATATCTCTCTGGCTGTGGTAGGAGTTGTTTGTGAAAAGTGCCAGAGACAATGGAGAGGTCATTGAAAAGAAGGCATTATGAAAACCATTGCTTTGTATAGTGACAATTCACTAATGAGTTTGAAAAACTTTTAAAGGACTTTAAAATAGGAGAGAACAATGTCATTTACACTAAAGAGGAGGAAGATGAGGAAAATGAGATACTTGCAAACTGTCTTGACACTCTGATGTGGACCTCAGGGATGGGTTGAGATGGAGGGTGAGGATAAGAAGGAGGGAATCAAGCCTGTCTTCACTTAAGCATGATAAAGCAATTTTATTTAGGTATAATCTGTATGTCATAACTCTCCATTTTCACTGTATACCTTAAAATTGAGTAGAGTTTAGAGTTATGTGCTCTGCCATCTCCACAGTCCTGTTTCAAAGTATCCAGAACCAAAAAGTAAAATAGCCTTTCACAGGCACTGACTCCTCCCCTCCCAGACTCTAGGAAGCAGCCAATTTACTAATGTGCCTCTTCTCCACATTTCAAACAAATGATAGTATCTGCTTTATTTGCCTGGCTTCTTTCTTTTACTGCAGTATTTCATGTTCACCTATACAGGAGGAAAATACACTTACCTCAGATGTCCTTTCTTGTGGTTGAGGTCCCTGTAAGAGAGGATAGATTAGCACTTAGGAAAAAATTAATATATATACTCCTTGTAGTTTCACATATTTAATATGTTAACTTATGTTCCTTCTACCCTATTCTCTCTAGAACATTTATCATGAAAAGTTGTTAATTTTTTGTCAAAGTCCTTTCTTCATCTGTTGTGATAATTGTGTAATTTCTTCCCATAAGTTCATCTATATGATTTATTACAATGTATTAATTTGTCTGAGTTGAACCTGCATCTCTGGAATAAAGCCAATTTGATTAAAGTGAATGTTTTTTATTGTGCATTTGGTGTGCAATATTTTGTTGAATATTTTTCATTTATTTTCATCAAGAATATTGATCTGTATTTATGATTTCCCCTGGTCTGGGTATTATAGTAATATTGAATTTGAAGAAGAAGGTGGGAAATGGTACTTGTGCTTCTGTTTTGTGGCATATTTGGGGAAGTATTGCTTGTTAGTGCTTTATATGTTTGGTAAACCCTTCTGGGAATCTATTGGGAGCTGAACTGTTTTTATTTGGGAGATTCTTTTATAACCACTTCGATATCTTGCTTGTTATTGGTCTGTATAAATTATTGATTTTATCTTGATTTAACTTTAGTGAAATGTGTGTGTGTATTCATTTTTTAGGTTTCTTAACTTAGTGAAATATAAGCTTTTAAACTATGCACTTCCCGTGCTCTGGACTTCTTGGTACCCATTGTGATGTTGTCCTTTTCATCTCTAATTTTGTATTTGGGTCTTCAATTTTTTTAGGTAATTTGGCAAATATGTTCTTAATTTCCTTTATGTTTACAAAGAAGCAAATCCTTCTACCATTGGATTTTTTGTGTGTGGGGTTTCGAATAGTTATTTCCATTTCATCCTTTTTTTCTAATCCAATCATCAAGTGTGTCTTGGGGGAAGATGAGTCCATTGCTATTCAGAGGGATTATTAAAAGATCTGTATTAACTGCTTTGATTTATTTTTTTGAACAAACTTGGTGTTGATTTCTCTTATCCCCGTTTTGCACAACAATATGATTCATTCCCTCTTCCTTAAGTAGTTTCTTGGGATAAAGGAGACATATTTCTTCCAGTCTTGTCTGTAGAGGCTAATTTGGTCATCATGAATTCCTTGGCCTGTTGTTATCATGGGAAGATTTTCTTTCTATTTCAGTTATGATAGGTAATTTTGCTGACTAAAGTAGTCTGGATTGGCATCTGTGTTGTTTCAGAACTTGAAGCCAATTGCTTCAAGCTCTTCTGCCTTTTAGTTTCCATTAAGAAATGTGTTGTTATTCTGATATGCCTTCATGTGATGTGTATGCTTTCTCTCTTACAGCTTTCAGTGCCTTCTTCATACCCCACTCCTTGGTGTTCTGTGTGCCTATTGTACCTTAATGGGCATCTCTTTATTTCAATTTTAGAGGATATATTCTGTGCTTTTGGTCTAGAATTTCTTTCTTTCTTCTATGTCGTTGATTCATAGATGTATTGTTCTCATGGTATGATCCAGTTCTTGAATAATGTGTATGTGAAGTTTTGTTTAATTTTGCATTTTCTCTGACTGAGTGATCCAGTTCCTCTACTTTATCGTCATGCCACGACATTCTATCCTGTATAGGATTCATCCTGTTGATGAAGTTTTTTAAATTACACTTTTCTGGATTTTCTCTTTTCAGCTTTTGTATTCTTCAGTATTTCTCTTTACTGAATTCGGCTTTCACAGTCTATGTTGTTTTCAGTGCTTCATTCAGCCTTTTGTGCTATCTTTGACTTTAATCCGTTCCTGGTCTCTTGAAGTTCATGCAGGTGTTTACACAAGACCTCTTTGAATTCTTTGAACTCCTTGAGCATGCTTAGAACTGTTCTTTTAAATTCATGTCCTGAGTTTCATGTAAGATTTTTTTTGAAGTTGTTGGGCACCATGACTGTGGAGATGATAGCAGAAAGGACATACTTTCTAGTTTTTTCCTATTTCTTAGAGTTTTTGGTAGCATCTTGGCATCTTAAGCCATTGGTTATATGTGTAGAATTTAATTTTTAGTCTACTCGTCAGTGGCCAACCAACAAGCTTAAAGGATTGGGGGATCTCCTAAGGAAATGGACGTGAAGGGAGGAGATGACTTCACAGGGCCACATGGGCAGCTAGAGAAAACCATAGGATTTCCCAGAGAAGTGACCAGCTTGAGAGGTCCAAAAGGGTGGAGTTAAAGAGGCAAATCCTAAGTGGTAAAAAACTAGTCTTGCAGGGTTCTGGAGGCCCAGTGGACTGGACGTGTAAAGCAGGTTTTAGGGCCAGTGTGGACATGACTATAGTAAAAGAAGCCATATCTCGGGCTGGAGAGATGGCTCAGTGGTTAACAGTGCTGCTTGCTCTTCCAAAGGTCCTGAGTTCAACCACATGGTGGCTTACAACCATCTATAATGAGATATGGTGCCCTCTTCTGGCCTGCAGGCAAACACGCAGAATACTAAAAATACTGTATACATAATAAATAAATCTTAAAAAAAAGAAGCCATATCTCTCAAAAGTTATTGAAGGCTTCGTTGACTGAATGCTTAGAAAAAGGTTCTCAGCGTGGCATGGGTATGGCCAAATTTAGGTTTCTCCATGGATCCTAGGTGCCCATTTTGCAAATCTATGCTGGGACTTGAAGCCTAGCGCAATGCATCCATTGTGCTAGGCTTTGGTTAAAAAAAGAGAGGGTTGTGGGAATTTCCCTGAACAAAATGTCTTCTGAAAAAGGAGTCCCACAGGACAAGGCAGTTCCTTGTCCCAGTAACATGTTGGGAGCCTGACGTGGCCGTGTCTTTCCTAGGACAGCCAAATATCACAGGAGGCCCTCAGTCTCTAAGGCCTTGCCTTGGAAATGACACCTTATCCAGTCTTAGCCCAGTGGAGAGCACGTGCGGGGGGTGGGGTCTTTTTCCAAAACATAGTTCCATGCCAGTGGGAGAAAAAGAATCCCTCAGTGGAACCTCCAGATGAAAAGTTTCTGCACCCAAATAAACCTCCCACCAATGCAATAATCCAAATCAGACCAAATCAAACTGAATTAGAAAAAGCCCAGGTGTAATGGATAAAAGACGCTCCCAGATAGCTTTCCAGTCCCCATGCCCCGAAAGGAGATGGGGAAGGAAGACTGGAAAAACCACCCTGTGTTTATGCTCTGGGGGATGGGAGCAGTTTAAATAGCCTGTGGGAGTATACTTGAGCATCTCTGAGGAGGGTTCATCATTTAGCCGGCTTTCTCAGAGATGTAGTCTGGAGTGAGGCAAGTCCCAGGGGAGAGGGTTTGGGGTTGAACTTCTACCCGAACATTCTAGACTCTTTGGATATATGGATGCCAGGGTCTGGGGTGTGGCTTCCAACAAACATTCCGGACTCTTTGGATATATGGATGCCAAGGACTGAGGTGAAGCTTCCATCTAAACAGTTTCCACTTCCCTAAACAAGTTTGCTTGACTCAGCTGCATCAGATGCACTTGATCAGTTAGGTGGGAGGTTCTTAGGCAGGAAGCTTGTCAGGATGTATGCTTGCCTGCATTGGACAAAGGAAGAAAGTCTTTAGCCTCGTGGGTTTGGCTTTATGAGCATCCGGCCAATGTAACTTGTTTCCATCTCTGGGAATCCTGGAATGGACCTGGCCAGAGTTCATCATTCTGACCGCTATTTAATTAAAGCCTGCATTAAATTTGACTCAGAATTGTGGCAGTGGTCTTATTCTCCTATGGTGGGATAAACAAGATATGCTCGGGGGTTGCCCCTGATAGATTTATAACCTGATACAGTAAAATCAGGAGCCACTGGGGTTATGTCCTTTCCCCGTAACTGAGGGTTTCTGATGAGATTCCCAGAGGAAACTGCTCAGTGGATAGTTGTACAGCTCAGGAAATAAGACTACAGAGACAATCAAAATAAACCAATTTATACAGAAAAGCCTAGTGTCAGAGATAGATTCTCCTTAAGAAGTTCTTTCAACTCAGGCCCTGTGTGGTAGAGGTCAACCACAGAAGGACCCCTTTGGGTGGCCTTCTCTAAGCCCCTCCCACCTCGGGTTTTGCTTCTGTGTTTTTCTTCTGTATTGGAACAGTAGAAATCCTAAAGAGGGGAGGCTTTCAAATGCAGGCAAGTCCAGAAGTGAAGGAAGCCACTGCCTTAAGACAGCTAGAAATAAGCTCATTTCAAGGGGAAGTCCCTGTGGCCACCTGGTGCCAAGACTTAGCGGTGCCCTTCTCGGTTGATATCTCCGTGCAAGGGCAGAGCAGCACTTGTCATGAAATATAGCACACCCGGGACCTCCCTGGACTGAACAGTGCATACCTTTAACGACACAAAGAGGCAGAATGAAGCCGGAGAGAAAAGGAAGTCCAAACATCCAGACTCATCTTTGGCAATGGCAATAAAGGTTTTGGAAGAAAACACCATTCTTAGCATCTAATGAGAGGGGGATTCCCATGAGCCTCCCAGACACCTTGCTGTGGGATTTCACTCAAGACCAAATTTAATTTAATTTGCCTTATGTGATAGCAAACAGAACTGTCTGTGTGTCAGGGAACTATTTGCTGTTGGTCCAATGTAGTTTCCCTCTGTTGCCACAAAAAATATAACCCTCAAACCAAAGGGAGAAAAAGATAGTTTATTCTATTCTGGAGTCCAATATGGATAACTATAGTGGAAATACATATTTAGGTTATGGCACATATCATGCTCCAGCATGTAGTAGTTTTATGAAATTTTCATCCTAACAAAGGAAAGGAATTCCTGATCAAGGTCCCTTTAAAAACACATAGGTTGGTTATGTGGGTTTCAGCCAAAGCAGGTTATATATGTGCTGTAGGTCTTAGATGCTACCAGATGACACTTTTAGCCTCGGGATTGGTGGAAAGTAGTTAATACACTCCAAAGGATTTACCAAGCCGTCACAAAAGTGTGAGGTCAAACTGGGAGTGGGAGGTGAGATGTTGTACACGATCATTGGCTGTGTGCTGTAGAATAGAAAAATCTGCCTACAGCTGCGGACCTGCAACATGTCAGCCTTGCAGAGCCCCCAAAAGTGGGAGTCAGTCAATAAACTACACAGAATCTTTAACATGGATACATCCTTTCTGACACCCCTCTGAATTTAGTTCATACTTTGTTTGCTGTTAAACAAATGTGATCTGGATGGTTGTTCTTGACAACTTGCACTGTGCATAATACATAAAGTCAGACTATTTTATAAATATATACAAATTAAATATGAGTCTCCATGGAGTGATAGATGACCCAGTCGTCTCAAGAGCTGGCAAATGAAACCTCTGCTACTGGAGTTTTATGAACATATGGATGTAAATGTGTTAGTTGCTTAGAGCCATTTATTATCATATTTTACCAAAAGTATTTTCATGGCTTCTCACTGAAGTGAGCATCTCCTGGCATCTTCTAAGCACAGAGCACAGGGACTCTGTTGATAGTCTCAGTGTCAGGTGTCTGTTAGATCAGAGGGCTCAAATCAAATGGGCCTTTCTTCCTTCCTTCCTTACATCCAAGGACGGTCTCCATGCCACATTCTCTGTGTCTTTCCCCTCCAGGCCTCCATCTTTCCTTTTTCCTCCTTGTCCCTTTGGTCCTCAGATCTCTGTATTTATCCCATCTCCAGAGGGGCATAATCAACTTGTGGAGCTGCCCTTACCACTTAATATATATTGGGTGAAGGAGAATGTTTCCTGAGTCTTGGCACTCCTGATACCACATAACTGACTTATGTTGTGGACTTCCTCCAGGGACTCTGTAGTAAGCACTTCACAGGCACCCCATGGTAACTACAGAAACCTTGTTTCAGTCAATGTACATGTCGTGTACTCCTTCATATGTGCTTTAAAAAGATCTCTAGATTATGTAAAGACACCAAGTGTGGAACAGATGCTGCAGGAATCTTTGGTGCATTGTGGTCTGTGGGGAGAAATTATCAGAAGTCTGCACATGCTGAGGACAGATACCATTTCCTCTCCATGACTATTCCCAGGGCCTGGTACAGGGCGATTACAGTTCTCTGAACTGTGGGTGGAGGACTGACTGGTCATGCTTCTCTCAGCTCATTTCTGACGCTGTATAGTCCGGATCCTACTACGTTTAGCTCTGTAACAGACAAGAAAGCTGTGCTTAAGCTAGTTGTCATTCCCTGTGTAGCCTGCCAACTATTGGTGTCAGAATTGCTCTGGAATTAACTAGAAATCTAAAATACCATGTTCCATGCCACCACTGAGTTAAAAAAAAATCTTCACTTCAACAGGGTCCTAGGGAACATGAGGCATTCATTGCCATGGCTGGATTAGAATATGTACTGGAGACCATAACTCCCATTCAGGAGATCTCCTGGCCCAGTATCACAGAGCTGGCAATGTTCCTCCTCAGTGGATTTGACCCTGTGCCAGCTCAGGACTGAGAGACTGAACCTGTTAGGCATACATTTGTATTCTTTCCTGGAGAGGCAAAGAGTAATTAGTAGCATAAATTTTTGCTAATTGCCAGGGTTAAACACTGTGCTGGAAGTTTACTTAATGAGAAGGGAGTTAGAATGCTAATCCCTACTCCTATTGTTGTCCTCACTTTCCGGGATCCCTCTTCAGTGAGGAGGACTCAGAGTGGCTTCTTCTATGTAGTGAGATAGTAATCTACCGAAGTTGGGTTGCACAAAGACACAGAGCTTTTTCTGTGCTAGCTGCTGACATTTAATGTGCATGATTTCAATTAGAAGAAAGAAATTTGTGCAGCAAGGAAGATGACCTCCCATGCTTTTATCCTTGAATTGACAGCCAGGCCTGGGTGATATGAATGAGCTATAAGGCCTTGGTGGAGAAGATGCAGAAAAGCAAGTGGATATAAGAATATTTACATCAGGGGATACCACTGGATATCATTCTGGGGGTGACAATAGTCACTGCCCATCTGATTGGAGGCTCTCACTTCCTCCTGGTACTATAGCAGTATTGCTGAGAGGCATCAATTCTGAACCAAATCTTGGCTCAAACCTTGAATTAGTATGGACCAAGTATGTTACTTAACCTTCCTATTTTGTTTTTGTAACAGGGAAAAAAGGAATAGTACTTAGTACCAGAAGTTTGGGGGCCTGATGGGAGGTCTTCATCGACCTAGGCATTTCCTCTGAAGCCACTCTGGGAATACCAGATACTCACACTAGAGTAAGCACAGTGCTGTGTCAAGTCTGAGAACGCTGTCCTCTGAAGATTTGTGTCTCTGCCCTGGCTTATCTTCTCTCATGGTGACACAAATTCTACTTTCCCTTCCTAGTACTCAGTTTCCATCCCAAAGATCCCTCTGCGAATTAAGGAAAAACTCTACCAATTGCCCAGTTGTACTCAAGAGAAAAAGCCATTATCCTAGATTGTGTAGACTTACAAACCAAGAGAGCACATCAAGACTTGGATCAAATCCCATGGAAATGATGACGATGTCAGGAAATTACAGGTCTGTTTTAAGAACAGAGTAAAGTGGGTCATATTGTGACTCATTGGCCAGAAGCTGCTCTGCTAGGTAGGCCTGCAGCAATGTCCCTCAGAGAATCTGAGGATTGGCTAGAAAACACTGCCATCTAGGACAGAATGACTGTCACTGGAGTCAGGGCTGTGGTAGGGTGGGTATGATGAAGACCCTATTGGAAGGTTGTGCTGGGAATTAGTATACCTGAGAAACTCACATTTGAGAGTTAGCAATGTCTTGGGTGAAAAGATATCTGTACTGTAGGAAGCAGTGGGAAAACTTGACCACTGATGTAAAATCATCACCGTTTTCTGCTCCAACTTCTTTTTCTAAACTAGGGTGATGGCTTTATTTGGAAACCAAAGCCCAGTCCCCATATTCTAGAGTTTGTATGTATGAAGAAGCAACCCTGTCTGGTAGATAGCTCTGGAGTCAGATGGCCTTGATCAAATGCCCACTTGGCTCCCTATTGGGTAAATGGAGCTGGTGCCCTTATCTCTGGGTGTCATTTCTTAACAGTCCTGGGTCCATCAGAGTAGTAAAGTTTCTAATAAATACTCAATCCTGACCAGCTTTTCATCAGAAAACACAAGTTTTGTGTTGCCTCACAATTGGAATACTTAGTGCATAGTCAACTGGCTTCGCTGCTTTGGGGATTATGGAAAGGCAGTCCATTATGAGGAAGATACATGGTAATGCAGTGTTCTCAGTTGATGGAGGAAAGAGAAACAAAATCAGGGGAGAGTGGCAGCCAGAATCCCATTATCTCCTGCAAATACAGCCCCCACCCACAGTTCTACTAGACCCTGGCCTCTGAAGATCTTCTCACTTCTTGGTAGAGCCACATGCTAGTGTCCAAGCTCTTCAAGACAGGGACCATGCGAGGGGCATTTAAGACCCAAACAGCAGAACCTAGATGTTGTCATTATTTTCTATTATCGTGTCTTTCAGCTTTGGTGATAGGGATAGGGGCTCTAGTTAAAATTGCCTAAACAATAAAAATGTTTACCATTTTCTGAGATACAGATGACTAATTTTACACTTCAGTTGAGGTTTTAGAAGCTCAAATACGCTTGACTTTTATGCTCTGACTCTCAGCATGTTAAATGTCTTCTTAGGATGACTTTCCTTAGGGTAGCAAAATTACAATAGTGGTTGCTGCCATCACATTCAGGCACAGACTTAATTGTCCAGCCTTTCTTGTTGAGTGCATCTTTTTTTTTCTTTTCAGTATCATACATTCACCATTACTATATTCTTATATTCTCATTCATCTCACAATGGCTAATGATGTCTTCTCTTTCTACTCAGTGGGTGGCAAATGAAAAGAGAGTTATTCTCATTGGCCGATCAATTGCAGGGCCTCTTAAAAGAAGATATTAGACAGGTATTTGGTGCAAGAGAATTGTCTGTATTCTGTCAATCATGTTTTAAATAAATGCTGATTGGCCATAGGCAGGAAATATAGGCAAGAAAACCAGACAGGAAGTAGAGGTGGAGCAAAGAGAACAGGAGTATTCTGGGAAGCGGGAAGCTCCCTTCATCAGTCCTGCCCAGGCCACCGAAGAAGCAAGATGTAATACACCCAGCTGAGAAACGTACTGAGCCATGTGACTAACATAGATAAGAATAATGGGTTAATATAAGCTACA
>LOJH01027003.1:0-18203 GCA_001685095.1 Ellobius talpinus
TTCTTCCCAGCATTCAGTTCTATCTTCTCTGCCTACCTAAGTTCTGCCCTATCAGGCCCAAAGCAGTTTATGTATTAGCCAATGAAAGCAACACACAAACAGAAGGACCTCCTACACCATTATTTATTTGTGCTCTCTCCAGTGTTTAAATGTTGGCCCTTAGAACTATAAATTTCCCTCATAAGAAGATTTTCCATGAGTCCCATGTCCCAGAGGTTTTGTTGTGTTGTGATTTCATTTTCATTTAGTTTCTGGATTTTTTTTTATTTCTTTCTTGATTTCTTCTTTGACTCATTTATCATTCAATAATGAGTGACTTACTCTCCATTAGTTTGTTTATTTACTGTAGATTTGTTTGTTGTCAATTTTAAGTTTGACTGCATTGTGGCCAGATAGGATACGAGGAGTTATTTCAATCTTTCCAAGTTTACAGAGATTTGTTTTTTGTCCCAGGTTGCAGTCTATTTCAGCAAAGCTTCCATGAAGCCAAGTAGAATGTGTATTCTTTGGTGTTTGGTGGAATATTCTGTAGATATTTGTCCAGTTCATTTGATGTATGGTGCTAATTTATTTTGATGTGTCTCTGTTTATGTTCATTTGTTCAGATGACTTTTCTATTGAAGAAAGCAGAATAATACATTCAACTACTACTAATGGATTACTGTTACTCTGTATCTCTAATTTCAGTAGTACTCTTTTAAATTAAATGGGGTGTCTCAGAGTTTGGTGAATATGTGGTTAGGATAGTAATATCTTCTTAGTTAATGGTGTCTTTGATTAGACCAAAGCATCACTTTTTGTGTGTTCTGATGACAAAATAGATCTACTTTGTCAGCTCTTATGATAGCAATGTTCACTTGTTTCTTGTTGAAGATTGGCATACCATTAATTTGGGATTCTTCTTTCTAATCTGTGCCTGTAATTTGAAGGTTTTTTTCATAGTGTCTTACATTTTCTGTATGCTTCTTTCTTGTATTTAAAGATTTTTTTCATATTCCTTGTACTTTTTTATTCTGTATCCTCTACTTTATCTTTTAATTCTTATATTCTACCTTCTGCTTGATTCATTCTACTGTAGGGCTTTCCTTTTAGTTTTCTTGTTGGGCGAATGGGTTTTAAAGTTCATCTTCGCTTCATCTGAGTCCTCATCGATGCTTCAATCTCATTATTTAACTCTGTTCTCAGTCCAGGACTATCATCTCCATCAGCCTTGTGGTTTGTTCTCTTGGGCACCACTCAGGCATTGCTTATTCTTAAGTTTTTTTGATCTTTAATTACATTGAGCTGCTCCTTTATGTCTTCTTTAAACCCTTTGAATTCTTTTTATGAAGTTTGTGATTGTTCTTTTTAAATTCTATGTTCTTGGGTTCAGCTAGATAATTCTCATTGGCAAATATTTCCCCAGGACTGGCAGACTTTGGAGAGAAGATACTGGCTTGATCTTTCATGTTGTTTGTATTTTTGTGATGAGATCTGGGCATGTGGGCTTCTTTTGTTAGTTCTAAGTCTGATAAGGATAACGCAGATTGGGGCAGAAGCTGGGATGTGCAGACAGATTGGGCCTGGAGGCTGGGAATGGCTTGGGAGGAATGAAGCCAGGAGGAAAGAGAGGGCTGGGCTAGGGTGTAAGATGTGCCTCCTGGTCCAAGTCTGGAGCGTGGAGGTAGTTACGGCTGGGTGGAAAGGTTGAATTGGCATGGGAGGGGCCTGTGGGTTTTAGGATTGGTAAAGAGGGTCCTGGCGGAAGCCTAGAGATTGGATTCAGTGTAGCCAGGGGAGGTCAAACTTGGTGGGATACTGGATATGGAACCCAGGCTAGATATCATAGATTGGGGAGAAAACATTAGTAGGAAGGAAAGAAAATAATGTTCATCAAGCTAGACTCTGGATGGAGAGGTTAGGTCCAGCACAGAAGGGCTAATTTTTACTTTTAATTGTGTGTGTGTGTGTGTGTGTGTGTGTGTGTGTGTGAGCTTTTGTACCTGAGTGAAGTATCCACAGAGGCCAGAAAAGGGCACCAGATCTATTGCAGCTGGAGATAGAGACAGCTCTAAGCCAACTGGTGTGGATGCTGGGAATAGAAGTCAGATCCTAGCAAAAGCAAAAGTACTCTTAACTGCTGAGCCACCTCTCAAGCCCCTTCTGGTATTTTTTTTTAATTGGATGAGTGAAACATTGTCCTCTCAGGATGATATAACCTGGTAGTCAGCTAAGAGTTTCTATTACAGATGAATAACATCTTGTATATATTTATTGATTTTTAGGAACTTCCAAAAGGATTTCCATTAATTTGCATTCACACCATTAGTGTTACTCTGCCCCCACCTCCCACCCAGCTCCATCTCCAACATTTGTTGATGATGCTATTTGGGGGTAGGTGGGTGGTATCTCAAAGTGTGCTTACTTTGTTTGCATTTTCCTGGTGACTACAGATTCAGAATATTTCTAACATCAATTACTGTCCATTTGTATTCCTGCTCTTGAGAACCATTCATTCCTCTCAGAAGTTCACTTACTGCACAGAGTATTATCTTGGTGTTTAAGTTTTGCAGATTGTGGTAAATTCTCGGTGTCAGCCCCCTGTCTAAATTATAGCTGGCAAAGGTTTTCTTCCCTTTTCTAAGTGATCTGTTCACTCTGTGGATAGTTCCTTCTGCTGTATAGAAACTTTTAAACTTCATGTAGTCCCATCTGTGGATTCTTGGAGCCAGTTCCTGGTTTATTTGAGTTCTGTTCAGAAAGTTCTTGCCTAACCCAATGTGTTTAAGGGTATTAACTAAGTTTTCTAGCAGTTTCAGCATTTTTGTTTTTAAGTTAAGATTTTTGGATAACTGAGTTGTTTTTCCATACAAGGTAAAATACATGAATCTAACTTTATTTCTCTGCAGGTGGATATCCAGTTTTGCCATCAAGTTTATTGAATAGGCTTTTTCTCCCCTTTGTACGTTTTTGTCACCTTTGCCAAAAATTACGAGGCCATAGTTTTGTTGGTTTATCTTCAGGCTCTGCATTCTCTTCTATTAGTCTAATGGTCTGACTTTGATGCCAGGTAATGTCAGGACCAGGCTGTCTTTTATTTCAAGTATTTCTGTTTGGTTCCTCTCTCTCTCTCTCTCTCTCTCTCTCTCTCTCTCTCTCTCTCTCTCCTCTTTTTTGGTTTTGATTTTTTGAGACAGGGTTTCTCTGTGTACCCCTGGCTGTTCTGGAACTCTCTTTGTAAACCAGTGCTAGCCTCAAACTCAAAGAGAGATGCCTGCTTTTACCCACCAAGTGCTAGGACTAAAGTCCTGGGCCACCATGACTGGCTTTTTGGTTCTTTTTCAGTGTTGCAATTTCCTTACTGATTTTTTCTCCATATTTAGTACATTTTCCTCCAATTTCCAAGCTATGTTAGCCCCTTTGGTGATGGTCTCGTTGAGGACTTGGTAGATTTTCCTTAGTGTGTGCATCTGCTGCTTGGACTCTTCTGCATGATCTTTAATTCTTTTGAACCTTAAGACTGAAGAGGTTTTCAGACAGCCCATCTACCTCTGTGGCTTTGGATTCTATCACAGGATTCTTGGTAGACTGAGAATGACTCTTGGGTGGTGATTGTGTTATATTCTTTTTGTACTTTGTAGTGTTTTGTGCATCATTGGAGGGGCTTATAGTTCAGTTTTGACTTCCTTTCTTCCCATTCTACTTAGGTGTTTTTCTGTGACTCTTCCTAGAAGGATTTCTGCATGAAGTTCAGCCAGAGGCACTGCTGAAACACAGCATTGATTGCCAAATGACGTCACTGAGGTGATTCCATCTTAGCCATGTGAGAGAAGGACCAAAGATGGGACTGTATCCTAAACACTGAGGTAACCCAATGGAGTCAATTCTTTGTCTCACTGTGAGCCTGCTGGGAGTAGGAGTACAAATGTCAGTCCCTCTGATGTTTATGAGGCAGCTGGGTGCTATGCCAAAACACCAGGCCCTAGGAGACACCTGGGGCCAAGGAGTGAAAACACCTGGTCCTGTAGTGACGCCTGGGGCCTCATAAGTTAAAACTCCATTCCTATACAGGCATTCGGGACCACTGGAGCCAAAACTCTGGTCTTTCAGGGGACTCTGGACCCACATGAACTGAAGTCCCCCACCTGCAAGGACCTCTAGTGCCACTGAGTGATCTCTAGCCCTACCAGAGCCTTGGTCCCTTGTCTAGACTATTTTTCAGTAGAAAATGTTATTACATTTATTTATACTTATTTTTGTGTGGACACTCACCATGAGATGGCAACTTGTAGTTGTTAGTCTTTCTTTCCACCATGTAGGTCTCAGGGCTCAAAGTCAGGTTTTCAGGTTTAGCACCAGGTCCTGCCCCATCTTGGTGGCCCTTGTTTTAAAAAATTTTATGGCTAAATACACATCACATTAACCATTCTTAATTACAGCAGTGTAAACACGTTCCCAGTGTCAGGCAATTACTACCTCCTCTATGTGTTTTTCATCATCAGAAACTGAAACTGTAACAATTAAATAATAACTGTGTGTCACAGATATGCCCAGAACTTTGTCAACTGGATTATTACAGTTTCTGTCAGGTTGACAACAGTAACCATCATGAGTCCATCCCTTGTCAAATTGACATCCAAACATAGCACTTTTTATCCATTATTTTACCCCCTTTTCCAGTTTGAAAAGTCCCCGTAATTGTTAACAATTACTATGCTGCTCAGAAGTTTTAGGGAAGATTGTCTTCTGAGACTCAGGTGATCTCTTCACTGTGAACCAACCAACCACTGTGAACCACCAACCACTGTGAACATCAACCAACCAAGCAACAAAAACCAAGTTACATACTTCCAAAAACACAGTGTCACAGAGTGAAGATCTGCACTCCAAAAGGCAGGAATGAGAGATTAGCAAAAGACTGTCAGATAAAAGCCAGACAGCAACCCAGCAGAGAAAACACCCCGTTGTGCAATTCTGTGCTGGCCACCTGGAGTTTATGATGGAATCATGCCCCAAAGGCTTGAGTTACTACATCTCCGCTGCCTACAGCATACACAATCCCCTCTTGGGCCAGAGCCATTTTGTGTCAACAGTTTTCCTCGTGGATGTCTTATGATCTGGCGTCTCTAACATCCTGGAGTATCCATTCCTATTTAGGTGTCACCCTCGCAACTTCACACGGTTGCTTCCTTGTTGGGAATATGATCCTGCCTCTCATTGTTTGGCCTCAACAGCTTTCTAGAACATTGGCCCAAGCCTCAGTGACCCCTTCATGGTAACATCTTATCATGTCTGTAAAAACCAGTACCACATGGAAGTGTTTATTTAACCATAACATAAAATGTTCAAATCTCCAGAAATGATGAATAGGGCCATAGGAACGAGAGATCCCATCGGAGCAAGAGTGAAGTCATGTATACTGTAGTTCCATGTCAGACATCTGGGGCATGTGATGGGCTGATGTGAACCCTGGCCATTTGCAGCATATGTAACTTCTTCCTTAGGTCTCTTAGCCTCAGTTCTTACAGGTTCCCCAAGTGTATTTCCACATGGCTGGCTTTACAAACATCCTGGAGACTCCACTGCAACTTAGGTTTCACCCTCATGGAATGTAGCTGTGCTGAAAATTGTCTGCCCTTACAGGCTTCCATTTGAAGTCTCAAGTGAAAGCCACTGTGACTGTGTAAGTCTTGCATTTGTATGCCTGCAAAGCCAGCACTATGTGGCTCAGAGTGATGTGGGAGTCCCCTCTGTGTGTTGCTTTTCTTGATTAATGAATAAAGAAACTGTCTTGGCCTGTTGATAGGTCAGAACTTAGGTAGGCGGGGAAGATGGAAAGGAATGTTGGGAGGAAGAAGGGTGGAGTCAGAGAGATGCCATGGATCTATCAGAGACAGATTCTGGGAATTTTACCCAGTAAGTCATCGCCATGTGGCGATACACAGATTATTAGAGATGGGTTAATCAAGATGTGAGAGTTAGCTAATAAGAAACTAGAGCTAATGGGACAAGCAGTGATATAATTAATACAGTTTCTGTGTGGTTATTCAGGGCTAAGCTATCTGGGCAGCTGGGATGAACGAGGGCTCTTCTCCAATACAGCAGTTCTGCTGTCATGTCCCCTTCGACAACAGCAGAAGTTTTTGAGTGACTGTGTGTCTGATTCCAGGAAAATTCTTTCTTGTAGGCCCTGTAGATGTAGGGTGTCCTGGTGATACTCTTTCAATATAAAAAAGTGTGCTTTCACTTTTACACCCTCAGGTGGGGTCTCATTATTTGCTGAAATGCGTCCAATTCGCCGTATTATTTCCCTCCTCCTCTTCTTCCTCCTTCTGGCTTTTTTCAAGTCAGGGTTTCTCTGTGTAGCCCTGACTGTCCTGGAATTCACTCAGTAGACCAGGCTGGCCTTGAACTTGGAGATTCGCCTGCCTCTGCTTCCCAAATGCTGGGATTAAAAGTGTGCACCACTACTGCCTAGTTCTTTCTTATTATTTTTCAGTGCAAAGAGCCTGACTTCTTTTATGCCACTAATACCTTTAACAACTATGAATTCTGTTTACAATACCACAATGGTTCCTTGTTTGTTCAAACAGCACATTTTCAGATTCGTTTCTTGCATTTTGCTTCTGAATCCCACTGCAAATATAGCTATAAGCAGCCAGCAATGATTGTGCCACAGTTTGAATTCCATGCTATCTTTAAATTTCATGTTCCAAATTAATTAGTCTATTGCTTTTGAATCCAGTCTCAGACAGATTTTCATCACATGGCCAAATTGTAGACAATTCTTTGCCAAAATAGATCATAAAGGGCCTCTAGTCCAGTTTGTAATGAAGTTCTGTTTCTACCTGAAAGCACACGAGCACAGACTTTAACTGTCTACATTTCTGTCAGTGTCCTGGTCTTCCAAGAGACAGCCTCAGAGTGGCCTGTTAAGTTCTGCTTGCAGAAGTTTCTGCTGCCTATGTCCAAATTCCTCCAATGAGTCAGTGCCATGGTCCTAGGAACCACATTGACAATTTGAATCAGAAAAGCTACTCCACTTATATGGATTTTTACTTATATAAATTTTCTGTATTGGTCAATTTCACAACACTGTGACAAAAAATATTCTGATAAGAATGACTAAAATGAAGGAGAGATTTGCTTTTGGCTCACAGTCTCATAGGATCCGCTCCATAATGGAGAAGGGTGGTAGAGCAATTCAGCACTCAGTGTCAGGCCAAGAAGCAGAGTATTAAGAGATGACAGGGATGGGTAATGGCTACCTCTAGCTACCTACATATTCCAACTAGGTGTCACCTCTCACAGGTTCTGCAACTTCCCCAAATAGAGCCTCACACTAGTTCTAAGTGGCCAAATCTTGAGCTTGTAGGGGACGTTACAGATTCCTGTCCTAATGCCATCTTAATACCAGACTAAGTGACCATCTTTTAGTAGTAGGATTTGGTATCTGTGGTTTAATTAGATGCCTAGTAAAATAAATTGGATAGCATTTTCAGTGTTTCTTGGTGTGTGAGTCTGTGTGGGTGCCAGAGGCTGATGTTGATCTTCCTCAGTAGCTCTCCACATTATTTTTTGAGACACTGTTTTTGAACTTGAAGCTTGCCAATTTGGCTAGATTGGCTGACCAGGAAGCCCTAGGGCAGTGGTTCTCAATCTGTGGGTGACGGCCCCTGGGAGGGTGGAATATCAGATCTTGTGCATATCAGATATTTACATCATGATTTATAACAGTAGCCAAATTACAGTTATGAAGTAGCAACAAAATAATTATATGGTTGGAGGTCACTACAACATGAGGAACTGTCATAAGAGGTCGCAGTATTAGGAAGGTGGAGAAGCACTAGGGATTCTCCTGTCTCCACCTCCCCAGTGCTGGGATTGTAGGTGTACACCAAGGCGCTTGGAATTTTACAAGCTTGAGAATCAAACTCAGGTCCTCAAGCTCACGTAGCACGCACTTTACAGACAGACCATCTTTATCGTTTCTTCTTCTTCAGTTTTGAGACCGAGTATTGCTGTCTTATGTAGGCTGCTCTTAAAACTGCTTGCCCCAAATTATCTTCCTGTCTTATCTTCCCACATAGCTGAGATTACAGGAATGGGCTACCTTCTAATACTCATTTTCTTTGAGTAGTTTTAGGTAAATAGGAGGATTGAGTGGAAAGTATATAGAGTGTCAACACGTGTGTTCTGCCCCATATGTGAATAGTCTCTGGAAGGATCTTCCTTCACTCCCTACACTTCTGCTGCAATCTATGAATCTACATAGATATATAATTATAACCTCCATCATCCACAGTAGGGCTCACTTTTGCTGCTGTTTGTTCATGGGTTTTGACAAAGGCATGTCTATGTGTGTCTTAGGGTTTCTATTGCTGTATAAAACACCATAACCAAATAGCAAGTTGGGGAAGAAAGGGTTTATTCAGCGTACTCTTCCACAGCACTCTTTATCATGAAAGGAAGTCAGGACAGAAAGTCAGGCAGGGCAGGATCCTGGGAGCTGATAGAGAGGCCATGGAGGGGTGCTGCTTACTGGCTTGCTTCCCCTGGCTTGCTCAGTCTGCTTTCTTATAGAACCCAGGGCCACCAGCCCGGGGATGGTTCTACACACAATGGACTGATTACTAGTTAAGAGAATGACTTACAGCTGGATCTCATGGAGGCATTTCTTCACTTCCTTCCTCGCTGATGACTCTAACTTGTGCCAAGTTGACATAAAACCAGCCAGTGCCATGTGTACCCATTATTGTAGTATTATCCAAGTAGTTTTACTGCACTAAAATCCCTGTGTTCTGCCTATTTGTCGCCCCTCTCCCTAACGGTTAATCATTGCTGATCTTTGTGCTGTCCCTATTTTTGTGACTTCCCTGGAATGTTATGGAACTAGAATTATATGGTGTGCACACTTTTCAGATGACATCTGTTCAACTCAGTAATTTACTATTCCATTTCCTCCACGTCTTTTTATAGCTTGATAGCTTATTATATTTTGTATTTATGTGAAACAATATGCCATTATCTGGATATAACAGTTTATCCATTGACCCACTGAAGAACATCTTGGCTGCTTTCAACCCTTGGCAATTTTGAATAAAGCTACTATAAACATTGGTGTACAGGTTTCCACATTAAAAATTTTCAACTTCCTTTGGTAAATACCTAGCGCTGTCACTACTGAGCTGTAGAGAAAGAGTGTGTTCAGTTTGAAGGAAATTTCTCAGCACCCAAAGTGTGTAGGTGGAGTTTTCCTGTCTCTGCCACCTGTTCCCAAATAATTACTTAGAGGCCTAATAGCAATTATAGATGCTTGACCAATAGCTCAAGCTTGTTACTAGCTAGCTCTTACAACTTAACCCATTTCTATTAATCTGTGTGCTGCTCTGAGGTTTGTGGCTTTTGACTCTATCCCATTTTGTATGTCTGACTCTTTCTCTGTCTGGCTGGTGACTGACTCCTCTGTCTCTGCCCTTCCTCATCCCATCATTCTCAGTTTGGCTTTCTGGCCTAACTGTATCCTCATTAGCTATTGGCCAGTCAGCTCATTTATTAAACCAATCATAGCAATATGTTCACACAGTGCCCAGAAGGATTGTCCCACAGCCAAAGTGGCTGTACCATTCTGCACTGTGACTAGCAATGTGTGAGTGCCCACAGTATTCTTTATCCTTAGCAACTTTTGATATTGCCAGTTGTTAGGTTTGGGGCATTCTAATAAGGATAGAGTTATTCCATTATTTTAATGAGAACTTTTCCAAAAATATGTTATCTTCATTTTTCTAGTTCATTTCTGCTTTATTATTTTCTGTTTTATTATTTTTGTCAATAAATGGGATTAATTTTGCAAGTTTACTTTCAAAGCAAATGTTAATTTGTACTTACTTTTGCTGTGAGTTCATTATTTGTTTCACATGACTTACTTTTTGCTTCAGTTCTAAGTTCTACCCCTTCTTGGACTCTTCTCCCTGCTATTAGGTTTTTGACCCTTTGAGCTTGCCTTTAGTAAAAGAATTCCAGGAAATTATTTTCTTTTTGGTAATATTCTAACAACTTAGTTTAAAAAATGCAACATAATTTTGCCCTAGATTCTTTTCTCTTTGCCTAATGTTTTCATTTTTCAGATCACACTGTCTCTCATCCACTGACCTCTGGACTTACAGCAGACATCCTGTGTCTGTAGATTCGCCGTGAAGCTCTCCCCGTGGAAGAGGGGGGTTCGGTATCATGCTCTAAAGGTAGCCTGTGAGAATCCTCTGTTTAGCGCAGTAAACTATTCAAGGGAGTCGCAGATGCAGTTCTAGGCAAGGGAAGTTGGCACAGCTCTGTGTGATGGGTAGATCACTTAGAATCAAAACTAGTGAGGTTGTAGTTTCATCTAATCATTGTAAGTTCATTGAGCAGATTAGAACATTTATTTATAGTCTTAGATAAACAGCATGCCCTTTAGCAAATATCTCTTAAGGCAAACACATGATCTGAAAGTCCCAATTCAACAGCCGTCAGAACTTTACTAAGAAAATTCTCTTTGAATGTTACAGGACAGCTTCCTGCCCTTGCTGTGCAGAACTTCAAGTTCATGCTGATTTCCTGTAAGTAGATTTGATTTAGAATTTGTGATTGCTGTATGTAAATATTCTCTACCCTTTCCCGGTATCTACAATACTTTATTTCCCCTGAACCCTGCATTGCTAGCTTGCTCATTATGAAGTTTTACAAAATACAAGTAAAAGTGACCCCTGGCTTCGTTCGCAGTTGTAAGCAAAGCCAAGGTTTTTCACACCCACACTTCAGATAGCCAAACTCATTTTCATTTAGTTTTATATTTGAATTCAAAGTAATCTACTTTTCAATTTTTAGAGCTGGATATATTTTCATTCATCAATTTACAGATACATAGAGTTAACAAGAGGAGCGTATAAATGGTTTTATCTGCTTTTTTTCCTTCACAATGCTTTCCCATCTAATTTTTTTTAATGCTGTATTCTCCCTGACATATTCACTGTCGGTAATTAAAGTGATATTTTGCCCTTCCCCTTTCTCATTTAGTATAAATAGCAGCTTTCATATAATGCCACTTTAATCTTATCACCCCAGCCCAAAATGCCTCAATATCTAGCTACTTTGCAAGTATGATATTATTGAATCTCCTATGTAAATGTGTAGCTGCCTGAAAAACTGTCCTTCAGAATACGTGTGGTAAATAGAAAGCTATTCCAGTTTAAACGCCCTTCGGATGCCTACTCTGATTATTGCTGCTTCATTGACTTTGTGACTTACAATGAGGAGACAACAAAATGTAAAAGAGACAGAAAATAAGTTTCCAGCAATCATTTCATATGCAAGAATATTTGTAACATCTTTCTGAGGCTTTCACTTGAGGGTGCACATATAGTAGTATATACATACAGTACACAGTATACATTGCAGATATATTTTTAGGTGGTCAATACTTTCTAAACAACTGAAAGAAATTTGGAATTTTCTTAGGATCCAAACATGTGTTCAGTTTTTGTTAATGTATTTAGCTTCTTGGTTGAAAAGCAGACAGTAGCATTGTTCAGGGCTTCCTGACTCTTCACTGAAGTCACTTGTGAACTGAAGGCCCGCTTAGCTGGTTACAGAACGACATTTGAAACAGTGAGGGAGAGAAGTCTGAATTAATTATGGAGTTGGGAGTCTGTTTTCCCTTTATCTTACACCCTCCCTTCCTTTCATATACTTTATCATTATGAATTTGAAATCAATACAGATTTATTAAGTAAAGCTTCCTTTTTTCCTCTTCCTGAATTAGAGAGAGAATCACAGAGTTTTTTTGCTTCCTATTTTAACTAACTTTCTCTATTATATAGGTCTTAGTCCACGAGCCAGGGAGCCAATACAAAGATTCTTCTCATCCAAGCATGTTGACTACAATCACACATTTAGGGATGGGAGTCGTGAGCGGGAGTAGGTAAGTAGACCCACTGCTGGCTCGAATATGGCTCGCACTCCTTGGAGGATTCTTCCATTTATTATGGGCCTCTGTGTGCTGGTACTCTAACAGGGACACATAATGATACTTAGTGTTACTAATTTTGTGCCCCAAAGTCCTCGAAACACTTGGCGTTTGTATTTTAGTTCAGAGAATGGCTATAGGAAAGGGCCTGTTGGTGATAGACAAAGGATTATTACTTGCTAGTCTGCTATAGGGTTTTGGGGACCCACAGACAAAACCCCAAACAAAAAGAAGTTCTTTAAACAATTTTACCACTAGCCTTATGATTATAATAGCTATTATTATGTAAGTACCCTCCCACCTCAGACCAGAAGCTGATGCTTAGTTTAAGTTATTCAAGAAACAAGTAGAAATCTATTTTTCAATGCTGTCTTTTCTGTTTGGGAAACAATGTTCTTTATCTTAAGCCAAATACTATCCTGAAGAGACTGTGACTGCAGTAGATTTGCCCCAGGTAATATTCTGTTCAGATAATTCTTTGTGCCTGCAAAGCAGAGATGAATGGCAAGCGAGTAGGTGAAAATGTCAGTCCTTCCCTAGGCAATGAGATGTTCTGGAAAATTCCTTTTTGTATTCTATTACCTGGCCTTTTGTTCATGTCAGGTTATTTCCATTGTTAGAGCAGCTACTGAGAGGTTAAAACTCAAAATGATATACAAAGTATGTAAAAGGCTGCTTTTGGTGATTATATGCTACATGCAATTATTAAATAATTTATGAGCGATATTACCCTCTTACCAGTGACCTAAATATTAATAAACAGAAACTGGAACTGCCTTTTGTACTACAACCCAGAAACCTGGAGGTAAAAGCATCTTGCATATTTTGGGTTTTGTGGATATGTATGAATATGATTAAAAGTATTTTGTGAAAATAGTGATTTAGCTTTCTGGCTTAGTTGTGTATATTTCACAACTTCCTTCCTCCTTTTCTAGACCATTTATTTTCACCTTTGAATCAGGAAACTGGGTCTTTACTGGGATGGCATTCTGCTTGGTTATCAGAATCACAGTGGAACTTTTAAAGATAGTACCTCCTTAAAGCCACAGCCGTCTGTTCTGAAGCATACTTCATTAGGAGGTAGTGATGACTAACTTGTCTCTAATGTGATGGGCTGCCATCACAAAGTGCTGTAGTCTGGCGACTTAAACAGCAGACAGTATTTTTCTCATGGTTCTTAAGGCTAGAGCTCTGAGATCAAGATATGGGCGATTTTCCCCCAAGGCTGTTATCTAGTCTTGCTGATACCTATCTTCCCATGGTCTCTGTACACATCTGTTTTGCAATTCTCCTTTCTCATAAGGGTACCAGTCGTGTTGGCTCAAGTTTCCTTTCTTTAAAAGCCTCATTTTAAAAAATGATCAGTGTTTCAGAATACAGCTGCATTTTGAGAGATTGGAGGGTAAGACGTCAACAAATGAATCTTGCGGGTGTTTGGGGCATAATTTAGCCAATAAAACTTGAGATTGTTTTTACATTGGCACTTATCAATGAACTAAATCAGCTCTTCTACACCAAATCATTCGATGGTTTGGGGTACTGCTGGGTTCCTTGGTAGAGTTTGTGAAATTTTAATGTATACATTCAACAGGTTCACAATTGTTTTCCCCAAAGTTTGAGTCCACCGGTGATTATATACTTGTGGAGTAAAACAAGAACTTGATTTAGCCTCTAGGTTTTGTTTCCTTAAATACTTGTAAAAGAACCGAATCTCCATTTAATAATTGTTTATACAGGATTGGAACATACCGGATTCGAAACAACAGACAAAATCCTCAAAGACATTTCATTCATCAGTTGAGGTTTAGTAGATTTCAGTGGCTGGTAAACATTAACTCTTTAACTTGACCTACAAAGTCGAGAAAATAAGATCCCTTGTGTTTACAAGCGGACTTCCATACACAGGAGTCCCCAATAGCAACTTGTACATTTTAGCAGATATTAAGAAGAAAGCATTTATCTAAACCTGTTCAAGTAACAATCAAGAAAATGGAGCAATTTTTCCACAAATAAAATACAACTAAGGATTTCTACTTTGAATTCTAAAGCTCAATAAGCAACACTCTTCTATCCCTCTGGTCTGTCTTTTTGACATTACTTAGTCAGAATCGATCGTAGAGCAGCTGCCTTGTCAGTATCCACAGTGAAAGTTACACACGGACAAGGGATCTGGGTCCATTCAAAGATGCTAGAATATGCAGCTATGGAGCTCCTGGATCCCCTGGTGTAAGTTCTACTCATGGAGTTTTTGACAACCTTGGATAGAATTACTTTCACTGAAAAGAACAAGCTAGCTTGGTTTTGGTTATGTAGCCTCTATTTTACACAACTTCAAAATTGCATCTTTTCATAGAACTAAAATATGAGGCAAAGACTTCAGAAGACAGTCATTTGTTTGGGCAACTTTTGGTTAACTCAGATGCCCCAATTGTACAGGCTTTTATTCCTTGCAAGGAACTTTTACATTGAAATTTGTATCTTCTGAATTTGTGGCTGAACATATCTTTGCTCTTCTTAAAGTAATGAAATAATTATTGTTCTGTCAAAACAGCTTATTTTTAATAATTGGTTAACATTTTTGATAATTAAGAATGCCATTTGAAATAAAATAAATATTTTAATTGTTTCAACCTTTTGCTGATAGCGCATATAAAATCGCAACCATCTTAAAAGGTTTCCAAAGGAAAATAATTCTATCTGCTGAAGAAAAAGGACTAATGCTTGAGGGCTTTTATTTTAGAGAGTAAGTTGGAGTAGGTGCAGTTTTCCTCCCCAAACGCTGGAGGGTAGGTGGTGAAGCCCTGCAAACTTTCAGAGTGCTTGCTGGTTGGTGGTCGAGAGGTGCGATTCCTAGGAGAGATACTTGGAGACCATGACGCATCATGATGTGGAGACCGACCTTAGCTCATTTGAAACCCACAAAAGTCAAAATCAGAGTAAGTAAGCTTATTGTGAAACCCAAGACTCAAGAAAATATCTCCTTAAGGTGGATTTTTAGGGAAGTTGTCAAATTTTCACAGCCGAATATTATTAAGGCCAGTATAAGTCTTAGGTGGTTTAGGCTGAAGACAAACGTCGTAAATAAAGTGGCACTGAGCATGTTTTGAAACAATCGTTCCATTCTATCAGTTGCTGGTAAACACAGACCAAGTCGCTGTTTTCCCTTTCCTGACCTCTCCGTCTTGAGTCACAAGGACTAAAATAAAAATCTTCAGTGGTTTTTATTACTTGAGTGCTGGCCTTAGACAAGCTGGTACTTTGTTGCTAATTGGGTAGTGAATGATGAAGCTATTAAATCACTAAATTTGGGGAGCATTTGATATAGAAAGTAGGGAAGTTACAGTTCTCATTTGGCTTCCTGGTCAACTATCGTCCCTTTAGAGGGGACAAAAGATCTTACAGGGAAGAGAACAGAATTTCAGACAATTGTGCATTTCTGAGTATGCCTTCTAACCCTCACATGGGAACAGATACACACGTTAGGAACCACTGGTCTAACCTGGCGCCTGGATGCTTCTATGCCATTTGCAGCAGATACCTCGGTAGAGCTGGGTCTCACAACAGATGCTGATCTGACTAATAACCAAATACTTGAAGTAAGATACGTCACCATTTAAAAAAGTCATTTCTTTCTTGCAATCAGAGTTCTATGATCATTTTCCTACTTTCAAAGTTTAGAATGAACTAATGTAAAGCTATGCTCAAACTTCTTACCTCTTGGCATTCATACAGTTGGATTAGTGATGGTGATAGCTGCGTGTTGTGACAGTGCCATTATTTTTGCTTTATTGAATTGAGCTAAGGGCAGGAGCAGTCAGTCTCCTTAGATGACAGGGCTCTGGCCCTGGTCCTAAAGGAAGTCTTGTTGTATGTTCTCTTGTATTTGTAAGTACACGTAGGTAGAACTTGATTTCTATAGGTTTCCTATCAGCTGTCTAGGTAGATATTTCTCTGCATACCATTAATATTGGCAATTCCACTAATTCCTTTTGTGGCTCATTACACTGCCTAATTAACCTCCTCATTTAAAAAAAAGTGTGAAAAGACTGGCTATAACTCTTATTTTTGGCTGCTTCTGAACATATGATGAAATTTTTGTCTCATTTCTTTTTACTCCCTATTTTAAAAAATTCTTTGCTTTTTCCTAGCATTTTGGAATGAGTAGATCTTTCATTTATGCTACTTAAAATGTTTATTTAAAGCCGGCTGCTCATTTTGATATTTTTCTGTTATGGGTGTATGTTTGACATGTACAAGCTTCTACCATTCAAAGACTTTAGAACCTCCTCCATGATTTATTTTTGCTGTAGTAAAAAAGAGCAATAATACTGACGTTCTTTTCAGTAGAAATGATAGCGTCTGCCTGCAATTGCTCAGTTTTGACGCTAGGTGGCCAACATGCATCAAAACAAACTTAAAAGATTTTTCACTGAATGGTGGAGAGCATTTTACAAGATAGTAAAAACGGGAGGAAATTTTGTACCGGCATCCAAAGAGAATTTAAAAACAGGAACCTCAGGGTTTGTGTTTACACTTTCGGGAAATAATTGAAGCACATGGAGCACAAAATGAAAAGAACACTTGACTGGGAATTGGAAGTTACAGTTTTTTTTGTTCATATTCTTCAGTTAAAAATGTAATTATACCTTTATATGCCATACTTTCCAAGTGAACTGATTGGGAAAGTTGGTTAATATCTGAGCTTCAGATTTCATACACCAAACAATATCCGCTTGGTGTAGTTACTACAAGAAGGAAAGGATAAGTATTAGTTTTCTTTCTTGATAAAAATTTGTAAGCATTACTAGCCATTTAGCTTCATTTTGAAAGAATCTCCAATGTATGTTCACTTAGTTATTTCTCCCATTCTTAGTTCCATTCCAAGGAGGCAAAAAACCTATATATCAGTGTCTGTTTAGTTGGAAAATAATTGAGGAGGTGGGTGTCTGAGTTAAAGGCAAGGGACTCCATGGCTTCCTCAACAGGGTACGGCCCACTGGCTCTCACGGTGGCTTTTAATTTCAGAGAGCTTGCTTTGTGAAATCTTTGCTTTCTTGTTAAACTGAGAGTCTGTATGTGTTTAGTGTTTTGGTGGTATTCCTGAGTGTGCAAGTGAGGGACGTCTCTGATTCTCGTGCCTTCTTGGGTTCTTTTCCACCTGTTCATTTCTCTTGTCCAACTCCGATTTTGTGTTGGTTTTCCTCATTATATATCATTTGATCATTATCCTTAAGAAGACTGCTTGTTTCTAGTGACAGTCGGAAAGGGAAAGGATCCAGATGGGAAGGGTGGTGGGAGGAACTGGGAGGAGTAGACAGAGAGGAAACCATGATCAGGATATACTAAATGGGAAAAATTGATTTTCAATAAAAGGAAAAAAAAACTTATTCCAATTAATTTGGGGAAATGCCCTTTGTTACATATAAGTGCAGAATTCTGATATGCTTATGACTATAAGCAATGAACAGAGGACCCAGACTGTAGCAACCAAACATAGTTCTAAAATCCGGCATCTGAAAAATAAAGTAATATTTTTTTAAAACTGAAAAAAAGGCGAGTCTGGTTGCTTCCACAACCTTATGTGGTGAGGGGAGGGTTAAAAGTAAGTCAGAATCGGGGCTGGAAAGATGGCTCAGCAGCTGAGAGCATTGGCTGCTCTTGCAGAGGACCTGGGTTCAAGTCCCAGCTCCCACGTGGTAGCTCACAACCAAATGTACTTCAATTCCAGGAGATTTGATGCTCTCTTTAGGCCCTACAGGCATTGGGCAAACATGTAGTGCTGCAGGTAAAACACTCATCAAAACATAGTAAGTTTTAAAAATTAAAGAGTAAACCAAAGATAAAAAGCAAGCGAGTTAATCTAGTAAATCAGGCAGGAAGAAAGAGGAGTAGAAGAAACCTGAGCTGGACAGGATTGCCACCAGCATGACCACATGAAGATAGTGAACTATAAGTATAGACAGGAGGTCATGTATCACACTCAGGGGGAAGCTGGCGAAGGATGAACTCAGGTAAACTCAAAAATCTTATGATCAAGACTGCCAATGAGTTAAATGAGGTGTGTTTAAATGTCTTGGTTTTCTACCTACGTCAATGGAGATGGATTTTTAATGGATTTATATTTAAAACAGTTATGGAAATCATGATATCTCATCCATTTTACTAGCAAGTACTATCTATCTATCTATCTATCTATCTATCTATCTATCTATCTATCTATCTA